>VOQJ01020582.1:6017-21894 GCA_015052665.1 Apistogramma diplotaenia | reverse complement strand
CTTGTTATTCAGCTTTTATATCAATTCTAAACTGACACATTAAATCCTGACTCAGCATGATGCTTCGGAGATGAGGTCAAACAACTTTACTGGGGGTGAAAAAGTAAAAAGCTTTTGTTGCATATCAGAAGAGTCATTATTTGTCATCTGACTGCCAGAATTTTTTTTAAAAAAATAACAAACAGTATCTTAAAGTTAGCATTTGATTTAATCAGTGATGACTTAGAGCTAATAGGCCTGCTTTAAAAAAAGTGAGCAATCTTTTGATTTGCAGCAAATGCCACAATATGAACGCACACTCACCGGACATTCCTCACAGTTTGGTCCATATTCACACGCTGGCAACTAAAGGCTCCAAACTGTGCAGAGAATATAACCCCCACACCATTACACCATCACCAGTCTGAACAGGCAGTGTGGGTCCATGCTTTCGTGTTATAACATCAAATTTGACATTTGTCCAACAGAATAAAAAGCACAATAGCTAATGTGAAGTACAAGTACTCAGTACAGTACTTAAGTCGGCTTATGTTTCTCACCGCTGACTTAATGTGATATTTAAAAAAAAACTACAGGAAATATAACCCATCATTGCTCCATTTAATTACAGCTGCTACAGACTGATTCCCCTGGTGGTTTATGAACAATATAAACCATTTAAAGGAGTAAAGGCAGAAAATACCAAAGAAAAAACAAAACAAAACAAAAATTCCACCATATCCTGTCTTGACCAAGCACGGAAAGGAGTCATAGCAGTGGAGGAGTGAAAGGAGTGAAAACAATAGGGACCTGTCATTCTTCGGGGATGAGGGAATAACAAATTCTCCCTGCAGTGCAGATACCCTGGAATCCCACCCAATGGCGTCCACAGTGGTGACGTGAGGAGCAGTCAGGTCTGCCGGCCAAGGGTGCGAAAGGGTAAAGGTCCTTAAGCCTGAAGCTTTCCTGCTCCCTATTGTCTCCCTGACAACCTGCCTCCAAGTAGGAAGAAAAACCTATTTATGAGGCACATTAAGAACGAAAGAAGGAGAGACATAAGATAACCTGAACAAAAGCAGGAAACCAAATGGCTGAAGACCGTGATAAGACACCTTTTAAGATAACAGACTAGACATCTTTAAGGTGACAGGAAAACATATTTTTACAGTGATTCTCAAAGTGGGGAACAGAACCGCTGCAGCTCGGGAACAACCAGGAACAAATATGGAGTGAAACAAATATGATTTTTACAAGAAAATGTTTTTTAAAAAGTACTTAAACACCCACAATGATCATTATTTACTCCTTTCAAATAGTAAGTGAAGCCTCTGCACTGAATAGGAATTCTGCTTACTCTGCCATATCAAAGTACAAAGAAATCTGAGCTGCAATAATAACAAACAGTGAAAGTTACAGCAGGAAAGCTTAACAAATCATACTTTAGTGCTAATTACAGCTGAAGACAAAATCAAAAGGTTCTACTTGTGAATTTTAAGTGTGGTTGCTTATAAATGTGAACCTGCTCCCACAGACCCTCCTCAGCTCAGTGAGCTTCATTCTAATCGGGGATTTGCTGCCATCTCCTGACCAAAACTTGACATTAAAAAACAAAACAAAAAGAAATGCACGCGTGAACATGACAGACGTCATAAAACGAGCAGTTTTAATCCCCAGAAACAGTTTTACAAATGTAATCAGTACACGATGTGTTTCATGTGCATCTGTGGGCAGTACAAGGGGACATTTTTACAGTCAAAACCTATAATGTTATTTCATTTCCTTTGTAAAATAATGCAAGTGACAGCTGAGAAAGAAAGCAATCTAAAATGCAGGCAACAGCGAATTATTATAGACTTTATGAACACTTGCTATGGAAAACAGGTACTGTAATTTCTTTATGTCTCCCTTTGAGATGCATCAGTGTGGAGTTTAGGGAGGAGGATTGGCATATCTTGATCATTTAACCTCATTTAGTTGCTCTCTGACATTTCTTACCTGGATTCTCAGACTTCTACCTCATCACTTACATGAAGACACTTCTGGTAATGTTACAGCCAACAACTGGATCACTGTATTACTTCTGCAGTTAAGACTAAGAAAAATCTGCCTCATCCATTTCTATATTAAAACACAATGACTTTCCAGTTGGCAACTTACCCAACCCACAGTTTTTCCTTAGAACTACACCAAATAATACATGAGTTACAGCAGTTAAGGGGAAAAAAACACAATGTGCAGGAAAACCGAGACGTGTGTGTGTGTGTGTGTGTGTATTTCACAAAGAAACAAGGCTTTTTAAGTGTGTCTCATTTTAGACTGTCGCCTCAATGTCCTGAGGGTCTTCCCCCTCCAGCAGGCTGTAAGATGCATGACTCTGGAAAGGCCTTTGCAAAGGGTGAGCCAGAAGTTTGGCCATGCAGTTGTGCAGCTCAATGGCGGGTCCACTTAGTGAAACCTCGAAGCGATAACACATGCCCTTTGAGTCCAGGTTACTGAATGAGGTGTAATTGTCCTGGAGAACAACAAAAAAACTCAGTTTAAGAGTGTGTAAAAGAATATCAAATAAGATGCTTATACTTACTATCTGGAGGCAAATATTAAACATCCTTAAATGTGCAGCAGAAAGGGCAGAAGTTTATTAGAAGTATATTGTTACTGCTGGGTGCGACAAGAGTAGAAAAGGGGCTGAAAGTGAATCAGGTGCACATAAGCTCTGCTGGCGAGAGTTAGGCATCACTGGTTACTAGGAGACTAGTGATCTTTGGAAACAGATCATTATTTATTCAAAGTTTACAACCTACATTCACTCATCAAATTTTGGTCCATGTTGATATGACAGCAACACACAGTTGCTGCAGATTTGTCAGCTGCACATCCATGATGCAAATATCCGGCTCCACCACCTCACTCTATTGGACTGAGATCCGGCACCTGTGGAGGCCATTTGAGTCCACTGAGCTCACTGTCATGCTAAATAAACCAGTTTGAGATGATTTCAGCTTTGTGACATGGTGTGTTACCCTGCTGGAAGCAGGCATCAGAAGATGGGTACACTGTGGTCATAACGAGGCGGACATGATCAGCAACAATACTCAGGTAGGCTGTGGCTGTTTTAAATGATGCTCAGGAGCCCAAAGTGTTCCAAGAAAACATCAGCCACACCATTACACCAACAACAAGGTGAACTGTCTGGCTCAGACGACCGTGTTACCTTCAAAGTCACTTTAAATCATCTGTCTTTCCCATTCGGATGCTCCGTTTGAACTTGAGCAGGCTGTCGACCACGTTTACATGCGTAAATGCACTGAGGTGCTGTCATGTGATTTGCTGATAGATATTTGCATTAACAAACAGCTGATCATGTGTAGCTGATAAAGTGTATGGCATATGTGGTTTATGTAATACTTAACTTGCTGCCTGAAGTCTGTGTTCGCAGTAATGCATGTGCTGTTACTGTGTAGTTATACTGACTGAAGTTTGCTGACACACGACCTGCGTCTCTGTGCCGCAAAATGAGCTTCACTGACTCCTTTAAGCACCAGGCCAGTGACAGTCTGAGGCTGTGGTTGGTTTGACATTGGATGCTAACTGGATGCTATCGTGACAGCATGCAACAAAACATTAGACGAATGTTTCCAGCACCTTGTTGAAACTCTGCCACAAAGATTTAAGGCAGTTCATATATATAATAGGGATATAAATAAGGATCCAACCCAGTAATAACAACGTGTACCAAACAAAGCTGCTGGTGAGTTTACAGCATGAAGCTGCTGCACACACCGATAATCCTCCATCATCAGCTTCTCCACTCACCCTCCAGCTGGTCTCATCCCCCTGCTCTTCTACCCCATTGTGTAAATAAACCACGTCAAAGAAGAAATATGGTGACTGCAACATTTTCTGGACAGGACAGAGAAACACAAAATATACAGTCAGCACCAGGTCTCAGTCAAAAGCAGACGTGTGAAAACTGAAACAGACACAAAGAGAGACGTCTCAGCTTTGCTGTACTTACACTAACAGCCTCAGAAGGACTGAACTGCAGCTGGCCCGCATGACGGCTGTAGATAAGCACAGTCCGCACCACATATGGAGGTGGGATTGTTTGAACGTTCTCCATCAGCGGCAGCTCGATTTTCTGACGACTACAAAAGCAACAGAATAAGCAAAAACCTCAGCTGAAACATTCCCGTGACACCTTTATGTGTTTGAGGAGCAAAAAAAAAAGCTGCAGATTTACTGCAGGTTTCTCCAAAGGTGTATCTCCAGACTGTACTTACATGACATTGAGGAGATCTTCTAGGTCTACAAAAGTGTAGTTAAGGGTCCAAACTAAACATCTAAAATCTACTTTTGTGTCATTAAAAAAAATTAATACCATTTTTAAGCATCAGTTTCAACAAAAGGATACTGAAGGACTCGCACACATTGGTCTCCAGGTCATACAAACAGCTGCACAGCTCCCTGGGATCAGAGGTGAAGCCTGACAGCTGAGACATATCCACACATAGATTCAATGACATTACATTTGGGAATGGCATTTAACCCTCATAGAGAAAACTAGTAAATGCATCTCATCCAAACAAACAGCTAAAAGTGTGCTCGGCACTCGATAACACATCGAGTGCCGAGCACAGTGATTGTGACTCACCCACAGAGCGTCATCGTTGACTACCACCAGAGCAAACTCATGTCGTTTGTCAATCTTGTGTTTTGTTCTGACAAACATCTCAATCATCTTCTGGGATATGTTCAGAGCATTTGTTTTAGACCTAGGTTGAAAAAAAATCAGCCAAATTAAGCTGTGAAACAGTGACAGCAGAGAATGAATTACTATGCAGCCACCTACCCATTAAATGACTCCAATTTTGGTAAAGACATCTCTTCAGAAAGATCTAAGCAGATAATCTGTCATAAAGGAGAACATCTGACAGTTAAAATTTGTCTTTTTTTTCCTTCTTGTGACATGTCAAATCAGAAATGTTAAGTTGACCTACCACTTTCTCTGGACAGTTTACGCGGGGCACTCTGAGCTGATACTCTGCCGGTGATGGGACGGAGGTTGTAAGTGTGGGCTGCTGCTGTGTGGTCTTTGGCCTCTCTTTGGCTGAGACAGCAGTAGTGACCAGCGGTACTGTAGCTCCCGCTGCAGCCACCGCACCCGCAGCAGCAGCAGGAGCTACAACCTGAGCTGCAGCTGCTGAGATAGTGGTGGTGGTGGAACTTGGGGGGCTATCGCTGGTCGAGGCTTCCCCTTCTCCCTCCACACGACTTCCCACGGCAGGCTGAGATATGCTGGGGTTCCCATTGCCTCCCAGGCTGCCAGTGCTGCTGCGTCGGTCCTCGGCACCCTCGGGATTGGAGCGTGTCCGAGGTCGGAGCTCTACGAGACGCTCCTCTCCATCTGCTGGGCCAGGCTCTGGCGTGTCCATTGATCACGGGGGAAGCTAAAGAAGTGGAGGTGATGAGATAAATTTGAATGTGGCAAGTTAGTTTGGGCCTAAAAGTTTCCCAGGATTAACCAGAAATAAAATCACTTCACATTTAAGTCTCATAAAATATAATTTTAACTTTGTTTCCTGTCTGTCCTTCTCCCGCTTCTCCCGCTCTCACAACAGACATGAATTTACACCAGCTACGTAACTATTTACATAAACTTTATAATCACATTTCTACTTTCAGAAACATCCCAAAGCAAAGTTTATTTTTACACAAAAGGCGTGATTCTCTCCGTGTTACCTCAAGTGTATTTTGTAGATAAAATTAAAATCTGTGGTGGAGAACATTATTAGTTAGAAAACCTGACAAAGTACTAAAAAAAACCCACAGCAGACAGAGGAGCTATCTTAACTGCTAGCATTAGTTAGCTTTAACTAAAAAAAAATACGTCGAAGCGGCGATTCTGTAAACTGAAACATAAATTTGCGTTTGAAGGAAGAAGAATACCCACGTACTTAATTGTTATGACACGTCTTGGATTTATATACGTTAACAACTCATTGAGAGCTGCGAGGTATTCCAACAACGAGCTAACATTTGTTTTGAACGGATACTTCCGCAACGGAAATGATACAATCCCAAACTACAACGCTTGCTTTGAATTCTGGGTAATGAAGTTTTGTGGCTGGTGGTGAGTAAACCAGATTTTCTGTATCTAATAATATACTTGTTACTGCAGTAGTAGTATTAGTAGCATAAGGAGCTCTGTTTGATCTAACGGATATAGCCATGCAAGGATAACTGGTGGATTTATTGATTTACTGAGTTCAGTGATGATGTATATTTCACTATATGTTTTGCCATCACTGGTCTGCAGAATGTGTCCAAAATAAAAATAAAACTTCACATATATATGTATATAAATCCTGTTATAACAAATAGGCTAGTTCACACCTCTAGTCATAATCAGACATGGAAGCTCACTGCGGACAAAACAGGAAAGGACTCAGAGTGAAAGGGAATGGGTGTGGATGGCTTTTCCACTTACTTCACCCATCACACTAAACAGTGTCAGGCAGACATGCAGAGAGCAGACTTATTACAGACTGACTGACTCTTGGAAAAAATAATTGCACAAAATAGCTGGACGGAAGAAAACAGACCCTCATTTTGTCAAATTTGTTACACACGTCACAAAAACTGAGTCAGAGTCTGTGCAGCGGCACAGATCAACAAGTATGGAGGTAAGTCATTATGAAATGTTTAGGGGGTTGTTTTTAAGATCTGGTGGTATTTAGAACAATGTAAGCGCAGTAAAGTTCATGCAATGTGACAAAGTCTTTAAGTTTGTGACACAGTTCAGATGTGTGATTGGTAAATGCCTAATGCAGATGTCGCATGTTGCTTCATCATCTTTATGAGAAGAACTGCTGTTACCAGACCTGCTTCATATTATATTAAAAGCTATTTAATCTGCACCATCAGTGTGAATGAGAGCAAGACCTTTGACTAGTAATACTTTGGCTGTTGTTTGAAAGCATGCAACTAAATACTGCCTAAAATGCCACAAAGACAATGTATATAAAGCGTTTTTTCCCCTGTTCCCTATGCCTGAATGACTTTTCTGTGACACTGACTGGGAATAGTTTGATAATGAGGATAAGGAATTTCAAGCATGTTGCCAACTCTGGCCTGCACCAATATATATATACGTGTGTGTGTGTTATTAAAAAGATCTATGTCTTTATCATTTTTTAAATATTTCCACACTACATACAGTATAGTGATAGTTAATTAGATAATTAAAGAGTTACATTTTTTCTAATTCCATTTTCTATGTCTGCGAGATTTGTTCGGCATTCTTCACGAAAACAATCGATGGTTTAGTCCACAAATATTTGCTTGGCAGGAAGTTGGATGTCAGGATGTTTTAGTTTCCTCCTTTTCCGCTGCCTAGAACAATAGCTGCTAAATATGCTTGGCTCAAGAGCGTAACAGATTTTTAATGGTGATATACTATATGATTTAATAATTTTTTCTAGAGTCACTGAAAAGTGCTTATTCATAGGGAAAATGTAGCCTACGTACATCGAGTGTGATGTGTCTTATTATTCGTGGACACAGAAGTGACAGATTGCTGGTATATACAAAAAAATGTAGGAAAAGTCCAAACACAACTCCATGTCTCTGCAGGACTCCAGGCGAGGCAGATGTGATAGTCTGGATGCTGGGTCAGTGTGTGAGAAGGAGGTGATGAACCCAAGTGACTATATAACCCTCTACCCTGAGAGCTCAGACCCCGCAGTTACCATGGAGCCTACACCGGCAGAACTGGCTCAGTGTGAGGCTGAAGTGGGCACCCTGCTCAGCATCATTGCTGAACTGAACAAGAAGATGGGGTCACTAAGAGCTCCAAGGTAAGTAAGGCGTGAGATGCGATGGCTGGGCTTACTGCAGCATCACCTTTAGTTTGGCTTTGACCTGAATACTAACACCACCCTTACAAGTTAGCTAAAAGCTGTGGATTTGCATTCCTTCCTGTTGGTGATACCACACATATTTTCACAATAATAGACTATTTAAAATTCAACTTACAGCTTTGTCTGAACACACTACCCTTGCAGTGAACCAGATGACACGAGACCACCTGGCCCATCCAGGCCTCTGGTTCCAGACCTTCTGTCTCACAGACTGGTTAGAAGCAGCCCAGAAGGCAACAGTGCAACATCCAAACCTCCAGTGACTGACCAAGGTTGGCATTACCATGGCACAACTCTGTCTTCAGTGGACATTATCAGTTTGGATGCTGTGCACCTGCATGATATTCAACTTGCCCTCCAATCCAGAAGCTTCGGATTGATATTTTATGTATTGTCTAGTATTTGCAGTGTAAGCTTGAGGTCTTGCAAATGGCATTTCTTTATTTCAAAGGCAGATACTGTGCTGCATGTTAGAGCATGCAGTCTGCACTCTGTTATACCACTGCACCTTTGCTTTTCATCCACTAGGGGGCAGTGGCGTCGTCTGGACGAAACTACAGGAGGTTTTATCATCAGTGGAGGACTCGATCAGCTTCAGAAGGACCTGGGCAGCCCCCATCACAGTTTCTGACCAGCAGAAGCACAAAGAGCATCTGCGAGCAGCTCAAGAGAACTGGTTTAAAGCTGGCCGGGTATATTTAAAGAGAAAAAAAATCACAATTAACACATCTATTACATCATTTGTCATTACAGCTGTAAATTCCAACAAAAAGTGCTTGAGGTCAAATACAGCAGCTCTTCTTTTTTTGCTATTCTTTGATTTTAAATAAATGCAACAAGCTTTAATGGAACAGTTTAAGAGAAAAAAACATCATTGTTCAGACTATCTTTAGACCTAATTCTGCTTCTTTCGTGGCAGATACTTGACGAGATGGAAAGAGAGTTTGGGATTTCATGCCCATTAAGCCTGCCAAAAGACCAGTACCAGGACGACCCTCTGGATGGGGACGAACGGGAGTCTGTACTCAGAGACACCCTGCAGGCTCACCAGGAGGAGCTGCAGAGAGCGCAGAGTGCCATCAGCCAGGTGGAAGAGGAAAAGAACAAGGTGGGAGAAGCTCCTGATAACTTTTGCAGTATGAGTATAATTGTTAGATGTTTATGACAGCACAGGGACAAAGTCTTATACTTTATTAGCCAAAATTAATCTCTTTCAGTTAACAAAGACACACTAAACACTAAACACTACCCAGGTTATGTAATTAAGCAGAATTTAAGAGACTGACAAGAATCAATGCAGCTACAGTACCATTCTCCTGTGCTTCAGCTGGTTGGTCTCCATAAGGCCTGGAGCCACATTCCTTTGCACCGGTCCGCTGCCGGGCCCTCAAGTCCAGACTGGGCCTGTTCTTCCTACCCTGGTTCACCTTTACTCCACAAGAGAGCAAACAGAGTTCTGACACCTCTGACTGTGGGTGGGGATGGATCTCCACTGGGCAGTGCTTGTCCCAGTCCCCTCCGCCTAGAGTCTGAGACAGAGCGACTGAACAGGTGGGAGTGAAGCTCAGAACGTTTAAGAGTTAAAAAGAAAAAAGCTCTCCTACCACACACTGTTGACATGTCTCCTCTCTGTATACATGTATGGAAAGACGTCTGGATACAGACACAGGTTTTATTATAATTATCCCAGATGCATCGAGAAGCTGAAGGCCAGAAATGAACGTCTCACTGCTGCTCTGGAGCGAAAGAAGGGAGAGTCGGAGCAGATCAATCTCACACTAAGCAGACTCGAGTCCGACTGCTCGGCCCTGCAGATGGCTCTCAGATACTGGTACTAAAAAATCTTATCTGTCTGCGTCAACTCTCAGAGAGTTCTTCATCACCTGTCAGAACTTATTAGTATGCACAGGTCAGTCTAACAGGACTAATTTGGGTTCATCCAACAAGGTCATATTTTGTCTTTTGTGACTGACAGTGAGGAGTGTGAAGAGGCCTACAGCGAGCTACTGTCACTTTATGATGGCAGGAAGCAGCAAAGCAGTCCTCCGCAGAGTGTCTCAGCAGGTGATTGAATACCGAGTTTTAATACTGCTCGCACCCAAGGGCACTCAGACACTGACATCTACAATATATGCCTTTCAAAGAGGCATCAAACACAGTTGGGTTCACACTTTTTCCCCCTCATCAGAAAGAGTCGGTGACAGACAGGAGCCAGACAGTCCATTAGCTCAGCTGAGGAAAATGGGAACTGAAGAGCTGTCCACCTCCTTCTCGACAGCAGGGGTCACAGAGGAGACGGAAACGCAGAGTCACACGGGGCAGAGGTGACGTTTCAAAATGCTCACACACAATAAGGCAGTGGTGGAACTACCAAAAGATTCAGAGATCACAGTGTAGCAACATCACGATTTTCGTAATAAAACATGCAAACATATTGAGATACACTTTTGTCAGCTTGCTCAGCACAAGTAACCCCACAGGACACCCGAGCCCGGGGATCGGGAGGCAGCTCTCCGACAGCAAATTGAGCGCATAAAGAGGGACCGGTCAGCCATTTGTCTCCCCAAGCCGGGTCCGGGACTAGAGGGCAAACTGAGCCCAGCTGGACAACGATGGGGTCACATGACTAAAGACAATGTCAAACCTCCTGATAACAAGAAGGAGAAGGCATCCTTGTTTTATGAGCTTATCTCAGTCAGGGTAAGAGCTGTGTGTTCACAAGTGTGTATGATGTGTAAAATCCTCACACCATAGCTTTACCTGTGTTGCGTCTGCCATTCCCTCTTCAAATATCCTGGGTTATGGTTTGACTGTCTTTGTTTAGGAGGAGATGTCAGACCTGCGAGCTTTAATCCGCCTCAAGGAGAAAGAGCTGAGGTGTCTGGAGTGGAGTTTAATGGGCCAGAAGGCTCAGGAAGCAGCTGGAGTTTTCATCCCAGAAAGCCTCAGAGACGAGGCCGAGGATCGTAAGACCGAACAACAGGTAGGACACACTCCTGCAGCAGCGATGCAGACTTTTTTCTCTCTCCCTCTCTTTTTTTTTCTCAAATTGGCAAATAATACAAAGTCAAGGTGAAACGAGCAAGAGGGAGCAGGACGCTGGTCTACTGTGACAGACCCGATTCAAATATGGGTGCCCCACATGGGAAATCACACATCTACAAAAGCAGAATCCCTCCAGGCCAAGAAGGATATTTTGGTTCCACAAGGTCTTCTGCTGGGCTGTCCTGTCACTGCAGCACAGATTCACACCACGCCATGCATCTCTGTCATTGTCAAATGACAAAGAGTGGAACAGCTCCTTCAGCTTTCTATGACTCCCGCTTAAGACCCCGTGATGTTAATTTGCACTGCCCCCTTTGACAGTTTTTCCTGCTCAAACCAGTCAAATTTGACATGCTGCACTCATTTCTGCAGCTTTTATAATGTTCAGCTTTTTCAACTAAGATCTCACGCTGCTTAATAAATGCTTCTGAGTGCACGCACACTCGAATCTTCATCGTGATCACCGTGTTCTGGTTATGCTGTGGACATGTAAACAGCTCACCCTGATTTTGTTCAGGCGCAGGTATCAGATCCAAGTGTTTATCTTTTGTTGTTGTTGGTAAAGAACATAATGGCTGACGTGATGAATGATCAAAACAGTGGGACACTGTGCTGTCTGCGTGTGCATGGTTTGGGTGTCAATGCAATGCAGCACATCACGTGGGGTCGTTGTGCGATTACCAGTATTTTTTTTTTTTTAAATCCACGTTTTACAACCTTTCTTTTACTTCAAATAAGTGCAAGTACATTCATAAATCATGCACCATGCATCCTGAGATTTCATAAGAAGTGGGTAAGTGGGCTCTAAAGGCTGATTCAGACAGATGAACCCTGAAGCCTCTGGTGGCACATTTCACTCCCGGGCTTTAACCTCTTTAAAGGCTCTGTAATTTTTCTAATGAAATCTGAGGTAGAAAACCTTATTCATTGGCTGAAGTGAACGATGAGAGTCTGAAAAGCCTAAAATCAGCTTTAGATAAAAGTGCACAGACACCAGAAGAGAAATGAAGGGAAGGGACCTTTTTGACTTTCAGTCTCATCCAAATTGAATGTTTTGTTTCAGAATGCAGCTAAGCCTGGTTGTGATGGGGACATTATTGGTTATAGAACAAGACCTATCCTGAAAGAGCTGCAGGCAGTCCTACAGAGGTGAGACATTAATGACGGTTCAATGTTGTTTTTTCCATACACGAGGGCATTATATCGTGTTTCGTGTCTCAACAATAAAATCTGACCATACTTGGTGGATATAATCAGGTTTGAAAATGCGTCATGCATCTCAGCCATCTTTTGGCTGCCTTTGAACTGTTGCTTAGGAACGCTGCAGACTTTGGACATAAAGAATCTCGGTTTCTCCCCACGAGGTGCTTCAGAGAGCACCCTTTTTCTCTCCTGACCTAGATTGTTGAATACTTTTTAAATAAAGCATTGCTGTTGACACAATGCGTCACATTCCCTCTAAGGCCAAGGACGCATATTAAATGCGAGTTTGTGAGTAAACATCTTTTGTGCTTCTAGCAAAATGAATAACCTGACAGCATGTTTTCTCCACTGACCTCACGTCTTCTTTTTCCAGGGAGCAAGCCTTGAAGAAGAGACTGGCTTTGGTCCATGAGTCACTGAATGCAGCTGTCTCAGACAGTGCCTCCCACAGGAGGGACAATGGAGAGCAGATAGCTCGGCTCACGCAAGCTCACAGGTGAAAAGAATAAAAAAAAGCTACTGAATATGCTTTTTTTTGTTGTTTGTTCCAAAGCCCTTTTGTATGTCTTCAGTCAACACTAAACAGTGGTTTGGATCTTTTCATTCCAGCAAAGCCTTGAGTTCGTACCGTCAGATACGCAGAAAGTATCGGGAGCAGGTGTGGAGGCTGGAGCAGAAACTGGCGGCCATGATGGAGAGTCAACACAGCCAGAGCGGCGCAACAAAAGCTGCAGAGGAAGCCTTGGAGTGGAGGAGGGAAGAGACTGTTCTCTGAGACATCAAGTCTTCAGTTAAAGACTTAGCTGTCTTTGCATTCAGAGCTTAATCGCTTCAGCTCCATGTATAAATATGATGAATATAAGCTTAATCTGTTATCTGTTTTATATCAGATGCTTTTATTTGTAGCATTTTTCTGGCCCTGTAAAGAAACATCTATTTATCTAGTAATCATGAATGACATCAGGCACTTTCTTTGATTCTTGGGAGGTAAAAATAAAGAATGAAACTTACCAGTAAACTGAACTGGACTCCAAAGCTTGACTTGTCTAAAAGGACACGTTCCTCATTTGAGACGAACAGCTGTCACGCAGTCATTGCTGTGCGAGCCTGACTCAGTGACCGAGCCTGTGAGGACCTCAAGACTGATCTCAGGACTCCATTTTCCTTTAAATGCCAACTCTGTAAAGCTGCTCCCAGGCAACCTTCTTCTCATGACAAAGCTCCAACTGAGGGGGGGGTCTAGTTACCTTTTTTTCATTTTCTAAGCCTCACATCCCAATCTGTGCTTGTCATACCTGTCAGGTCACCCAAATTACACAAATGTCCATACTTCCTTGTGTACGGATATCTTTGGAAATCTCTGCCTCTTATATTTGTGCTTTAATCCTAATATACTGAGTGACCTGCTCCTACTTTGCTCTGGAAGTTCCCTGGGTAAAAATGAATGAAAGTTACACAATGGGCATTTAATGACAGTGCCCAGTTGATTAAGAGCTTCAGTGGACGTGAATCACAGGGCAGGAAAGTTAGAAATGTTTTGAAAACTTTGAGGCTCTGCTGGTGGAAACCTACTGCTGGTTTTTTTTCTATGTAAACGCAATCATTAAACACATAATGTGAAGGCAAACACTGAGATGACACACGGAACGTGTCACCTAACAAGCTGAGAGCGCTCCACCAATTAAACACTGCAGTTCCATAAAATGGACAATTAAAACAATTAACAATTAACATGGTAGAGTCAAAGATTTTGTCATTTTAAACTTGTTTTCTCATCTGTAAACACATCTACGCTCTTACTGTTAAATTTAAGTCATTCTTCCCCTACAGCACATCTAGCAGTTCCTTTGGAGTCACAAAGGGTTTCATAAAATCAAAAGCAAAACTTTTTAAAGATATACACAATGCATATGTTGAGGTTTTAAATGATTAATTCTAAATTCAGTGGACTGACCCTTTAAGAACCCAGCTTATTCATCTTCTCGCCTTCCTTGTCACCCACTCGTTCATATTTCAATCCTTCTGCCTTTTCTTTTCATTTCCTCCCCCTCCATCTCCATCTCTCACCCCCCTCCCTCTTCCAGTTGACACTGTGCCCTGACCCACCCGAGCAGGTTAGCTGCAGCTGTGCCTGCCGGTCAGGAGGTTAAGGCAAAGGTTGAGTGTCACACCCACAGGGTCACAGTGATGCCTGCCTGTTGTGTTAGGCTGTGAATGGAGGGTTCAGAGCGCCAGACGAGTTGGCGAGCCCCTGACGCTCTGACTCCTGGCGGAGCTCGCCCTTTACTGAGCAGAGGTCACAGCAAAGGGCCCGTCCTCCTGCTCCCCCCTCATACCTCCAGGTCACCATCGCTATTGTTGTAATAGCTGCCATTAGAGCAGATGATACAATTATCTTTCCATTTTGTGTTGCCGCTCTCTAAGATCTATGTTAAGCTTCTGAGTTCATCAAAGGTTTTTTGGACGACATGATTGTTGTAACCTCTGGGTGACTCTCGTATCAAAGGCGGCACAATGAAGCAAAGTGTCTCCCGGAAAGAAAGGGTTTTTATTTATTTATTATCTTGCAATGGTGTTTATCCAGATCTTTTATTCAGGTACTCAAGTCCTGCAATCATAAAATCATATTTAAATGATCAAAATAAAAGTAGCAGCAGTTTATTCATTTTAATAGCTTCTTTTTTTAAGTAGTTCATCACATGATCATTGACGTGAAACATTCACCATCCAAATAACTTGCCACCGTAGCGAATTTGAGGAGCAAAATGCATATTTTCGTTACTTATTTTCAGTAAGTAAATGTACTCCGTTTCCTTTGACTGAGCAATTACTGACCAATGTGGCTGCAATACTACTGCCTGTAAAAACTCTACACAAACTTCTAAATCTAGTGCTTGCAACAAAAAATGTTGTCTCAGACTGTTTTCAATGATTCAGAAATGTCTACATATAAACTTGATGTTGATGAAATTTGTAGAGGCTGAGGTTTTTTTTTAAATAAATCCGGCTCTTGTTGTTTAAAGATCCATCCACGCATCCATGTTTAAAGATGTGCACCTTTATTTATGCCATAACAAAATGCACTCTTACACAAACAGATTCAAATGAAATAAAGTTAATAAAAGTTAATCTTTAAAAAAATGCCTCCCAGACTTACCTGTTTCAGACCCATTCACAGTCTCTGCAAACTACAGTACAGAAAAAGTATCTAATGACCACAGTGTTCTCTTTCAAGATTTCTGTATGCACGTAAAATCTTGATTTACTTTGAAAATATGGCTATAAGTGGATTACTGCAGTGCATGTATAAAGTAGCAGAAAGGAAAAATATAAGTGCCTAACATATGTGCTTAAATATTAGTTTCCACCATTAAAAAGTGTGAAAGTGTGAAAGGGCTAATCTGATCTGGATCATGATAAATTGAATCCACATACGTGTGCGCTGAAGTATCCACTGAAATACAGTTTTGAGAAAGTGCACTCCCAAAGATACGTGAGATTAGAAAGTCAAACAAAGCACGTGAGAACCGAGTGATTAACCTGAACAATCTCATCTGTTAACACTTAGGCTCCATATTTCTGGACACACTTCCACCCCCACATGTAAACCTCCACTTGAGCCTGTGGATAGCAGCATTTTTTTTTTTTTTTTTTTCCCTGGGAAAAATACCCCAAACCCTTTTTAGACAAAGACATCGGCTGTAAAACAGGGTGGGGGGTGGACACAATCA
>VOQJ01020581.1:18639-29947 GCA_015052665.1 Apistogramma diplotaenia | reverse complement strand
TAGATAGCGTGCAGAGTGCCTGCATCTCCCTCCTCAAACTGAGACAGCTGCCTCCTGCACAGCCACAAAAACCCCCAACACTTCATTAAAGCACATTTTTATAGGTCTCATAGAGGAAAATAACAGCTTTAGTGGTTTAAGGCTTGTTGCCTGCTGTCAATGATGCAGCGAGTTCATGGTCAGGTAAGATTTTGGGCTTTCACAGCTCTGTTTTCAAGGCCTAAGTTATGATGCTGCTGACTGATGGAAATGCAGTGTGAGGAGGTTTTCATGTACATTAGAAATGTGTTATTTTACAGATATGTATGATGATGATGATGATAAAACCGCTGCCCTCGCTCATCTGTGTCACATTATATTAAATCCATATACTGTATATAAAAGATGGTGGAGGCCCTGCTATGCCGTCATTGATTAGTGACTTGTCAATCACAATTTATGGATGCAAGTTGCTATAATTAGTTGATATCTTTCTTGTTCAGATATGGTCATCGTTGGCTGCAGAAAACAGTAAAAACCTAATACAGTGTCTTCAAAACCAAAACCAATGGGTGACGATATGGTGACCTCCGGCTGTGAATGGCCACTGGCACCTGCCAGGTCTCCTGCACAGCGCAGACCAGGTCCTCAAATGTGTGCATAAAATAAAACGTATCAGTTGAGAATGGTGACTTTTGTTAATAATAGTCTTGTTATTGGTCTTGTTCTGAGTTGCTGTATCATACGATTACATAAAGTAGGAGGAGGAAATGCACAACAGTTCCACATTCCTTCTTTATCGTCGCGAAGGGCTGCATAAGGTTGGAGTTTTTATGATTTCTGTATTATTGTTGCGGTTTGTGTCACAGCCCACCTCTGGATCTGCTCGAGCTCCACAGCCACGGCCTTGTCCTGGCTCCACTGCTGCTTGACGTTCTCCGTCTTGTGCCTGCGGCGAGCTGCTCGGCCCTCCTCCCCTCTTTCCTGCACAATGTCGTCGGTGGTCTTGGGGCTCCCGAGCTCTGCCGAATCCGGTTTACTCTGATGGTTGGAAAGAAACATGTTTACTATCATATGTTCTGTGTTGGCTTCAGTCTGATTAAAGACATCTGGTCTGTTGCAACTAGATGAAAAGAAAGTACACGGAAATTTACCAAAAAAAAAGGTAAATGGTTTAATTTAAAGTATTAACAAATGCTAATGAAGGCAGCCATTAACTTCAGGAAAAACTGACCAGTATGTCCCAGAAGCTGCGCCGAGTGCTTTTGCCAGTCGGTGTGGTGGACTCGGGTGTGCTGGTCTGCGTCACGGGGGTGCCTCCTACAGCTTGGATTAAGCTGATTGGAGAAGGGCTGGTTTTAAAGGCCCTTGAGCCACTGCGCTGCCTGGGGCTGTCCTTCACTTCTTTCACCTCAGGCAAAGGAATCAGCAGTCCTGAAGGCACATTTTACAATCCAACTTAAATTAAAGGCTCACATTTTTCCCAGGGGTCGCTGTCGTCAGTCTCCCCCGCAAGCACCGTGAAATCCACCACGCTGTTTGCTTTTCTGCCACCAGGTGTCACAAAGCCCCCCCCCCAAATTACCTCAATTATCCCACGCGCAGAGTTGTGGATATTTGGCAAAGGATCGATTACAACACATAGTCGGAGCCTCTGGCTGTGCAGCTTTGAAACACGAATAATAAATATCACATGAAAATGATATGATTTGTTTACTACGGCTCATAAGTCTCAATGAAATCGATTTACAGACACATTTTTTGTCAGTTTCCCCTTGAAAGAATTTAACAGCTAAAACGACTCTTTTTCAAGGGCGTCGGACTCATTTGGGTTCTACTTTTATTTCAGCTCACTGCGACCGCCTCGGTCTGCCAGACTGCGATTCGGCCGAGAATCCCAAGGAAGCCGCTCGTCGTTTAAAGCTTTAGCTGTGTTGGGCTTTCTGACAATTATCCGTGCGGACTGGCTTAAAGGCTAGCCAGCAGGCTAATAAGCCCAATAAAGGTACAAAGCAGCAGAAACACTTTGCTGCACCCTCAGTGAACTGAGTGATTTCATGACCAGTTAACACGACGGGTCATAATCATAAAGGCTACAGTGGCCTAAATATATCATCTGTACATAGGTACTTTATTATTTAAAGGAGTTATGTAAAGCAAACTCAAACAGGAAAAGAAAACCAGCCTGCCATATCAAAATGTTAAAATGCTGCCTTTCCAGAAATAGCCCTGCAGCAGCGGTTTCTGTGTGTGCTGCAGCTTCTCCCCCATATCACCCTCTGATGTTGGGCGAACCAAAAAAAGTGATTAAATGCCTCTGGGTTATGTGAAAAATTCTCAAGTGTTGGGCAATTTGTTGTCCTTTGTGACCCATCTGAGTCTGCTTGTGCCATTATCAACTCAATAGAGGATAACTTGCCAATTTTCTCTCATTATCACCATTAAACCTCAGATCTGTGTCATGATATCAGTGTGGATGGAGCAGCACGGACACCGGGTTTATCTGGCCAAATGGGCCATTACACAGCAGCAGGTAAACTCCCTTATTGAACATGTACAAAGTCCAACGATACACTCCATGTTTATAACAGCTACAGAAATATCGATTCTGTCACCAAATCTAATTTCTGTCCCCCTCCCTGCCCAGTGCAGTCCTCTGCTGCAGGGCCTCTCATCGTAAACATCACCGAATATGAATTTGGGAAACCTGCAATCACTTACTTGGGTAAGCAGCTGAGGCAGAGGAAGCTGCATGTAGTAGTGGCTAAAGGACAGCCAGGCACACATGTGGAGTAAAATGAAATGATCCAGGTGGGGAAGGACCGCTGTCACACATGCTAAACCTGAATGTATTTCTGTAAAAATATTTATTTTATAATATTCCATCTGCCTGTAGAAGAACCACTGGTTTTTATAACAAAACTATATATATTTTTTTATTATTTTAAAAATAAAAAAATAAGACTGCTGCTGAATTCAGCCTTTATTTATGACCATGCACCAATTCAAGGAGGGATTATAAAAAAGTCTCTGGCTGTATTGGATACATTTGTATGGCTTCTGCTTCTTTTGATGTTTCTGGTGAATAGTGACCGTTTCAGAGCCACTATCAACCTCTGAGCTGCAGGAAGCAGCATGTAGTCAGACTCTGTGGTGGCTTTTGTTGATACCATGTCAAAAGTGTGCTGAATTATATTAAATTGTTAAGTATTTTTCTTTTAGTGGACCGCATGGTGCTACAGGCTTCCTTCCCTTCAACAGGCCGATTACAAACAGGTACAGACACAGTAAACAACGCACACATCATGAAGATTCAATAATGAGCTCACCTTTTGCCTCTTCCTTCTGAGCTTTGGTTGCTGGGCAGAGGACCCCGACAGAAAGAGGATTTGGCAAGACTCTCAACTCCATGACAACGTCACACAGTGCGTGACGCAGCGCCCCCTGCAGTTTGTCGCTCAGCTGTAAGGGGCTGATGTTGCCTTGTTCCCAGATGTCAAAGCGCACGTACAGCTGTGGTTCTGCTAGAAGACGAGGACACAGTGAAGAGACTGAAACAGGGGATGACTCAGTCATGCCACTTCCAATATCATTCTTCCATTTATAGAATTAAAAATAAACAGAGGTTAAGAAAATGGATAAATGGATGGATATGCTATTACAGCAGTAAGTATGAGGAAAAGTGGTGTTTAGCTTCCCATTAATGCTAATAATTAAAACTGAAATTGTTTTTTCCTTTTTCCTTATTTTCCTCATCAGGGGCAGTGTCAGATAATGAGGGCTACACTTAATGTTTGTGCTGTGGGTCCTTAACCTTTGCATGAAAGGTGGGCGTAACCACGATGACATCACCCGCTGGTTTACAAAGCCTCAAACTGAGCTCTTCCACCAGTTTAGCCTTTTGAAACCACAGACTATGAAACTGACGGACACTGCACACTCACACTGAAGCATCAGTCACACCGTAGGCCCACCCCAAATCACATCCTTCCTTCTAAACACCTAAAACTGACTAAGACAGTCGGGACAGTGTTTACCGAGGTCCCGGATGAAGTTGTTCTCCTACAGGCTTCTATACAGCCGGACCTCTTTCTAGCCCAACTTTATAACCATCTGCAGTGATGTGCAAACACACCAACCTGGGACAAAGATGCACATCAAAAACTATAAACACACTGTGTTAGGGTTAGGTCTCATCAGCCATTATCAAAAATGCTAAAAAGAAAACTGAGCTACTTGAGTCTCTATGCAGACATTCAAAGCTCAGATGTACTCACTACTTCCCAGTATTGATAGACCTGAATGTTCCAGCATGCAGATACAGAACAGGTTCCTGCTTGTAACAGAAAGAGTAACAACATGCACCTTTGCACCCTGTCCTGAAAAAAATATGAAGGCAGTTGAGATTATGCAGATGCCCACTCTCCCATGTGGTGCCACTATCCCTCATCTCTGAGCCATGTCCACGAGGCTTCTCTTGTTTCAAAGCTTCCAGTGTGCACAGAAAGGGTCCATCCTTGTAATCCAGGCTGAGACAAAAGAACCAACGTTTCAGCCTTCAGTAATCAGCACATGCTCCACAGATGCGGTCTTAATATCAGGTCAGCTGTCGTACCACCTCGGACTCGGGTAAGGGCCATTAATCATCTCCGCCGTGGTGTCATTTCTCTCACAAGGATTATGATTATTCTGACTGTGATGTATTGATGTTAAAAACAGCTCATGGGAGCGCACAGTTTAAATTACACTGCACTAATGATTAGCCAATGTGTCCCTCTCTGTCACTCCTACGCAACTCTTCCACTTAATTGCTGAAGGAGATATAAAAAAAAAAAAAGGGAAGAAACCTGCTCGGCCGGATGATGGACAGTTATATTCATGTTCTTGTTAGAGACATATCATATGAACTCCATGCACTCTGTGTTCTGCATATTTCCATACGTACTAGTTTGTGCAGAATTTACTTAACATGCCATCATGTTACAATACAGAAAAGCACAGATGGGCATTTGTAATGTAACTGCTGCTGCACAGCGCACCTAGATGATTTTTTCCCTATTTCTCTTAAACCGACAACACCAACAACAGAGTGTGACTAACACTTTATATAATAATACGCCCCAAATATGCGATTTTATTTTGATTTATGGCCATGTGCTGCAGTGTCACATTGATAAATTTAGCTTCCAGGGACAGAAATCTCTCCACAATAGTCGTATTCATTAGCCAGGGAGATTTAGTCGCTCTGTTTTAGGGGCATTTCATATTTGGACTCTAAATTTAACGGCTGGACCGTTAACCCCGGCACAGCTTGACGTTTATGTCTGCAATTAATTCATTTTAAAATTAGTGGCGTTTACACAATTAAATGACTCCTGGGACATGCCGCGACCTCGTTACATAAACAAATCCAGTGGTGATGTGATTCTCGAGAGGGTAGAGAACAGTGAGAAACCCAACGAGCCCAGTCTCTGCTGCAAAATTAGTCCTAACGCTTCTAAAAGTGAGCTGTGCTGCTTTCACAGTAAATTCCAGTCATGATTCATCTACGCAGCCGATGAAAACGTCTGAGAAAATAACCCTGACCTGAAGATCAGGTCATTATTTCAGTGTGGTTTTGGACATCAAGATCCCACTGCTACCTGATATTAAAATCTGCTCTGAAGCAGATGAAACGGACCACATCTGGAGGTGGTCTGACTCATATTGTAAGATGCAGCGAGAAGGAAAAAGATCACCCAGTGCCACCTCTTCTTCTGTCTCAAGCTGTAAAGGAAAGTGGAGCTCATATGTACACCAGCATCACTTCAGTACACGTTTGAGAGTTTTATACAACACTGTAACCAACAAGAGCTTAACCAAAGCTCTCATTACCTTCTTTAGTAATGTTAGCCTGGCAAGGCTACCAAAATGCACCCCTGAATGAGGCCTCGAGTCTACATCTTGTGCATCAAAGTGGTTCCCTATCAATATCAAGCTTCACTTCCCTTCACCTGAAATACAGGTTTTACTGTCTGCAGCTCTGCTCGCCCAGATTTCCTAAAAAAGCAGCCTTACGATCCGGAGGTGCACGCTTTGAGACCTGTGGGCATGGCCCCGACAAGCCCATAAAGTCAAAGTGAGGATACGACAGCTTGAGCTTTATCCACAATCTGCATCTTGAGAGTTTTCACATACAGTTTGTACATGGCTGGAGGTTAGATGCAAGAACTGAAAATCTCCTTTGGGTATTTCACTCTGTGGTCAATTTGGGCTTTTTTAGGAGCAATAAAATTCATTTGTGGGGAACACAAGCAAACACGTTTCACAGCTTTTCATTCGAGATCAGTTCCTCTTCCCCAGAGTCCCAGAATCAGCATCACTCTGTTGTTCTGTTGGCGAACCCGTTTTTCCAGCGTCAGTTCAATAAAGCCTACTTTACGGACCCCACCAAGCACCAAACAACAGTCAGGGTTGTTTTCTGGTGCCTAAATCTTGTTGGCCAGTTATGGTCAAAAACGCATATCTTATTCACAACAGAACATACAAAGCATATCAAATGTTTGAACTGAGAAAATTGATTATTTTAAGACAAATATGAGCTCGTTTTGAAATTGTTTGCAGCAATACATCTCAAATGTTGGGGTAGGACCGTGTTTGCCACTGCGCAGCATGTCCTCTTCCTTTAACAGCAGAGGAGGCCAGCTGATGGACTTCTGGGACGATGTCCCATTCATGTCTGATGCAGGATTCTAGCAGCTCAACAGTTCTGGCTCTTCTTTCTCACATTTTCATGCCATGATGTAAATGCTTTCAGTTGGTGAAATGGACCAGTTCAGCACCTGGAACAATTCCTTAAGCACTAATGCACCCCTATTACTTACTATCATATTTAAAATGAGTTAATATTTTTCTTAAAATAGTAAATTCTTTCAGTTCAAACATCTGATATGTTTTCTATATTCTATTGTGAATAAAATAAAGGTTTTGACATTGTATTGTTTTTATTTACACTTTACACAACTACTGGACCAGAATCAGCCACGCCTGCAGAGGGTTTACCTGAGCTGCTAATGATGGACTCCACCTTGATGACAGTGGTCAGCTCATTAAAGTGATCTGGGTGAAGGGGGATGGTGCAGTTCTCTGACTTCTGCAGGGCGGCACAGTCCTGAGCTGGGACCTGGAGGGGTCGACCGTGAGCATCAACAAAGGAGAGGGCGATGCAGGCAATACCTGAAAAAGCAGGGGAACATGTTCAAAAGACCAACAAGCTATAGGGAAGCAACTTTCACACAGCTTTGAGGCTATCAGGCAAATATTTCTGCCTCATTACTCATCTTCTAATGCTTGAATTCCAGTTCTGCACAAGCTTCACCAAAAGTATAGCTGCACTTTAGCATCACTTGAGTGAGATGCTGCATGTTAGAAGCTCTCACTGAGCACCACAAGCAGAACAGTCCATGTAGTGAGGTTGACATCATGCAACAGGAGTGATGGAGTTGCATTTTTGGGCATCAAAATTAGTCTTTCCATTTCAAATGCAAAATGCTTCTTGTGTTCACAGATGAGTCCATTTTTAATACTTTATTGTGTAGATTTCACAAAAAAAATATCTCAGACACATACAGTCATGCCCGAAAGTATTCATATCCCTGGCAAATATTGATATAAGTTTACTCTTATTTAACCAGAAATTATATTTTTGACTGTAAACGACACAGGCATCTCCCAGGAGATAATACGATGATGTACAAGAGGCATCATTGTGGGAAAAAATATTTCTCAGCTGTTAGTCACATTTGAACAAAAAATGGCATGTCAAATTTGCCAGGGGTATGAATGCCTTCTCCACAAAACAGATGTAGGCTGTATGGGCAAACTCCCACGCACACTCAAATATCCTTGAGAGGATAAAGATCTGGTCCAGCATTCCACAACCAGGACGAAAACCGTGTTGTTCTTCTTGAATCTCTTGAGGTTTGACTAACAGATGGAACTCCCTTTTTTAGCACCAAGGCACAGGCCTTACCGGGGGAGGCTGAGGACTGATCTCCCGATAGTTGGAGCGCACCCTCTGGTCCCCTTTCTCAAAGATGGGGACCACCACCCCAGTCTGCTAATCCAGTGGCACTGCCCCAGATCTCCACGTGACAGTGTGTCAACCAAGACAGCCTTACAGCACGCAGAGCCTTCAGGAACTCTGGGCGAATCTCATCCGCCCCAGTGGCCCTGCCACCAATGAGTTGTTTAACCACCTCAGTGACTTCACCCCCAGTGATGGGCGTCACTGGGGGTGAAGTTGTCCTCATAATCCCCAGATTCTCCTTCCACTACAGATGGTGTGTCAGTGGAATTAAGGAGGTCCTTGAAGAATTCCTTCCATCGCCTGACTATATCCTCACTATGGCTTCACTGAATTCCTCACAGACCCATGTTTTTGCTTTGGGTCATTATCATCATCATCATCATCATCATCATCGTAATTTTTCGGGACTCAGGCAGCATTGCTGTAAAAACAGACATGATTCCATCACTGAAATCACTGCATTGGCTCATGAACACTTCAAGAAATCCTTATTGGTGTGTCGTCCACAAATGCAGGCTAAAGTTCGATCATGCAAAGAAGAAGCCATATGTGAACACGATCGTGAAAGGCTGCCATCTTCTTTCTCCTAAAGCTGATTTAAACTGTTGTTAAAAGAATAGCGAATGCTACACAGTTGTAAAAATGGCCCTGTTTCAGACTATTTCAGACATGTTACTGCAATCAAATTCAAAATGCCTTTACATTTAAAAAATTAGTACATTTTCTCTTTAAATATTCTGTTTTCTGTGCTCTTTTGAGAAAGAAAATTAAATTCTTGCATTCTGGTTTTGGTATATATATTACACAGTGTCCCAACATTTTTGGAACTGGCTATGTAGATACAATACATTTAAATACTTAAGAGCATGATGGACTCCACTGTTCTGACTGTGTTGTATTCTTTGAAGCAGATGTAAATAATCTCAACCAAGAGACATCCTGGCAACACCACATTTCGTGCACCTTGAAGGTCCATGCCAAATCAAAAACCAACTCAAAGATGAATGCAGCTTAATAATAACAATAATGCTGAGGGAAACCTAAATAAAGGCACAACACAGAATTTGAGCACTAGAAAGAAACATCACGGGTAGGGCTGGGGGGTTGCAGGGAGGCCAGGACCACAGCAGAGCAGAGCAGACATGGCAGAGCTAGCAGCAGTGACAACAGCACAGGCTTCAGTCAACACAATCGTGAGAGTTTTTAAAACGGGGAGGTACCTTTAAACTGAGAAGGTGGGAAGAGTTGCTGAACCAGCTCCAACATGGTACCTGGGTCAACATTAGAAAGACCCAGAGAACAGAGAGCATTAGGGATACAAAACCATTAACTTTATATTCTTAACACCGGGAAACTCCATGAGGGGGTGGTAGTTGTTAGCCACCGTTTCCCCATGCTAATAAACCAGGCCAACTAGCATTTCCACTTGGATAGGACTTTGCTTGCATTAATATTCGATAGCAAAACACAATTTGCCAGCTAGCTGTAACTTCACTGCACTAAACTGGTGATAGTTTATAACAGTAGGTGATAAATTTGAAAATAGCCAGCTCAGCCCTGGGAATTAGCCAACTTTATCCACAGTATCTTGCTTAATGAGATAGGTTGAAACTCTGCATTGCTTGTAGCCACACTATTAGCTAACATTAGCCTAAAAAAACATGGTTCAGACTGAGATTTGATCCACCAAACCAAACATGCCCGCCTTTAAATGAAGGCCATGCTGATGTTGACTGCTGCTTAATGCCGACAGCTGGCTGGCTAACCTTAGCTTGCTTGCTTCTCGTTAACAGTGAAATTCAAAAGTTCCATCTTTGTTTTGTTGTCTTTCTGTGAAGTTTGTGTTGGAGTCTGTGTTGTTCTGAAAGCCTTTTCTGGCAATGGAGGTTAAAGTACTCTTTCTAAGCTACCATTAGCTACTGTAGCGCACTGCTTTTGCTAGGAGTGAAAAGAGTGTCAAAGAAGGTAAAAGGAAGGCAACTGGGATTATTTATGTTCATGATGATGTTTTGCCTCTCATCGAGGAGCCTTCTTCAGTTCTAAAACTTTAGGTTACTTACATAACCCCAGTTCTCAGAAAAGTATGAGTGAGATGTCACACTCATTCTGCCAATCCTGATGGGCAGGTGATCGCAGCAACCATGTCGGGCAGAGCAACCCACCCTATGCTACTACATAGTCATTAAAAATAAAATAAGCATCTGATTTCGCCCCAGCAAGAAGGGCTGTCTGATGAGCCAGGTAATGTTTGTAAATCAAAATTGGTTCTCAAACATGAGCCAAGATGTGTAAAAAAAAGCATAAATGAAAATAACCTTTTTAAGATGTCTGCTAACAGTTTGTGTGCTATTAAGACTCCTTAAGGTTTAACTTAGTGACCTTAAGGCATTATGGTTGATTTAGAAGTAATATAAAAGCACTGTTAGTTGATAACCACATGATAAATACATAATGTGTCAGTCTTAATGAAGCCATCATAAGAGACACAAGGCTCTGTTTAGCATCTATTTAGCTTAAAGAGTCTATAACATATAAACCCTTATGTCTCATAACCTAATGATAAACAGGTCTGATGCCACACTTGCATCATATTATTAATCGCTAATATATTTTAATAGGCTATTATGAGGACTTACACCTATCTACCTACTAACGCTCATTACAAGCATACCTATCAAGTGTTAATGAGGTGAGCGGGATGACGTTTTTTTGATGACCTACAAGATTTGTTCCTTCATACAGTAGCTAGTTAGCAAGCCGATCCTAATTTAGTCAGTTGGGATTCAGAAGATGAATTATGAGCAGCTAAGAGTCGAGACTTCATGAATTAACTGGCAGGAAACACAGGTGAGAGCCTGGGCATCTCTCAGTTTGCCACAACACTTTTTAAGCTGTCTAACACTCAGTGGGGATCGAATATCTTCACATAATTTGAGGACCTTGTTCCACAACTGCTAAAACTAATGAGATTGAGTTAGAGCTTCCCTGCAGAGCAGTTAAAATGTAGTTAGACTACAAGTGGAATAAATGCAGGAGCAGAGGACAAACTCTCCAGAGCAGCCATGATGTTTAGATTTGACAGAGGTCAATTTAAAGAGAGACTGAAAGAGGCCATCTCCAGAGCTCTCACTGCACGGCAGCTGCAAGCACAGCTGTATTCATGCTGGTAGCTGAACTATTACTTAGTTAAAAAAAAAAAAAAAAAAGAAAAAAAAAAAAAAAATTTGTCTTAAACACAGGAACTGGGGCCCCATAAAGGTT
>VOQJ01020581.1:1542-17542 GCA_015052665.1 Apistogramma diplotaenia | reverse complement strand
TCCAGGGGCAGGGGGGTGATGGGGGGGGGGGCAGCTCAGAGGAAGAAAAGTGCTGATTCTCATCAAAGAAATTAACAGTGTGTGCACAGTTAAGGGAAGAAGAGTGTGATCGTCTCCGTTATGCCAGAGAGGGAGAGGAAAGCGTCTCCTGAATTTAATGTGGGAGTTATAAATGGGGGGAAAAAAACAGGCTGTCAGCAAATTTGATGACATCATACTGGCTCCAAATCAGCAGCTTAACAAAGAAAACTGAGCCAAAAGCTGAGGTTACAGCAAAGTTTCCAAGTCATTATTTGTTCGCAGTAAACAACGGGAACTTGTCAGAGCTGGGAAGTCGTTTATGAAAATGTATCAGTGTAGAAGAGGTTGAAAGAGGGCAGATTCTGCTTGTCTTTATTTTCTCTCACATATATGGATAAGATTTCAAGTAATGAGGACAGTCGATTGAAAAGTCATCCCTGTGACCCAAAGCTCAGGCTTCAAATTGCTTTCAACACTTTGTTTTACACTGATGTTTCCACTCTTACACCTATATAACATCAGCAAGGGCAGATATCTGCTACACAGCCACCTCAGGTGGAGGGTTTATGTTATGAGCGCTGGATCCCCACCCACCGGCAGTTCAAACCTTCTGGCTGTGATGGTTAGCCAATCAGAAGAAAGGTGGCTTGAAGGGAAGTATGCTAAAACAGATTGTTTCAGAGAGTGGATGGACTGGACCAAGGCCCAATAAAGGAAAAAGAAGAATTATGTTTAACTGTGAATTGTGCAAAGCTGCTCTATTAGAGTTTAAGAGCAATCATATGAAGAAGGAAATGAGAAGAAAAGGTCAAATAAAATGTCTGTGTGTGTGTGTGTGTGTTTCAGTTTGGTACTAGACCTTTCTTGATCTGGTAAATTAAACAAAATGTAACCATTTTGTAAGGACTGAGGAATTTATATTAGAATTCTATGCAATGCCAAGGTTGGTTATCCATAAAGAGCCATCATCTGCATAGAAACTGTTGAATTGGGAAACATAAACATATAAGTTTTAGCTTTGTAACAGGCCAACCCACTCTTTATTATAGTGAGGTTACTTTTCTTTGCTTAATGTGAACTAACAGAACCTGTATTCAGCGCTCTGGTGTCAGACACTTGTTTCCGGAAAGATATTGGCTCCCAGGAATGCACGTCAGCAGTGCTTGGGAGGTAACACTGAAAGCATGTAGATTCCAGGTATTTTCAGGGGTTTGAAAGCAGGTACCACAAACACAACAGCGGGAACCACCTACACACAGACTCCTAGATCATTATAAGACATGACAAGCAAGGTGGGAAACCAAAAAGACGACAACCAGCCTCAATAAGCTGCACAGCTGGCTCTGGGTATGTGTCAAAGATGGTCCCCAACAGTGCTGCAGTCCACTGGGTTGAGCATTCACAGGTGATAGGTTTGAGATACTGTAATTGTAGTGATGACCATCTTTGTAAGATCACACACACACACACACACACACACACACACACAGCTGAGGCCTGGTGGCATTGACATGCTGGGCTGGGGAAATGTGATTACCTTTGCCTCCCGTCCCCTGGCCTCCAGGCTTATTGTAGAGGTAGATATCACCGTCAGCCATGTCACTGCTCAAATGAAAATAGTGCTGTAGACAGAACAGGGGAGCAAATCAGTCCCTGGAAGCTCAAACCACAAAAGTCAGCATTTATTTCATACACCACAATGAGACTTGTCAAAATGATTTTTGTGTCTGCCTCAGTTCTGCAGAGCTGGGAGCCTCCCATATCTAGGATTTATTCATTTTTAATCCCGATCACTTTAAACAGGCCTGTTTGTAGTGCACTTGCATGTCAAACTGTCATCTATCAATGCGGGCAGGTATTTCTCAGTTCGCAGGCAGCAGTGACTTATTTACAAGTCAACAAATCATTCAAAGTAGTTGGAGGACACAAAAAAGTCAGCGTGGCTGTTTACTCTGGTGTTTAATTAATCATTTTCACCGCTGTGGATGCACCGAGCAAGCAGCAGTGTTTTACTGGATTATGTGAAGTTAAAGTGTCAGAAATTATCTCCCGGTGAGTGATTAGAGAGTTGCTGAACACGTACACCCCAGTTTTGCAGATTTTTCTCTTTTCTTTGACAAAAATCTTGGAAATTAAAACACGGTATTCACTGGAGACGATGCCTGAGCAGGGGCTTCAGGTAACCAGTAGCTTCTCCCTGGTATTAGCCTATGAGGCTTCATAACGAATGTGGCTGTTCTCCTTGAGCTTTATATGCTGCTGTGAGTCTGTTTAGCTGCTGACGTGGGCACATGTCTCTAATGAGATACATTATTTATCTCAATGGGACTTACAAGTAACACAAAGATAAATGTATTAGCATTAGTAGACTTGCTAACATAATGTGACAATATTTGAGCATATTAAGCCTTTATTTACTTTACACCAAAGTCATTTTCTTTTAATAAAAGCTGTAACTTCTTGTTGAAGTCCACATTAAAGGCTCCTGTATGCACAGCGGCTGGAAATGAACTGCAGAGACTTGTAAAAAAAAATTCCAGACTTGAATCCCGGCAGTTCCGTAAAGTTTTCCGTGCTCCCTGCAAATTCCCGTTAACGGGCGTCAATCTACACATCCAGAGAGATGTTCTTATTTAATGCAACTGTCTGAAGATAATGTTGTTTGCCATTGGATTAATTAGACTAACAGACAGGAGGTCTGTGCTCGAGAACTCTGGTGTTTAATTAATCTGGTTCTTAACGATAATTAGTAATAACCGATACAGGTTATGAATGCAGCTTGGTAGTTACTGTCAGCTGGTGGCCGAGCACTCCACCCACTTGACACCTTATGTTTACATAAGGAAACCACTGTAATAAGTAACAATAAGCAGTCCCGGTGGTCAGTAACACTAAAGAAATGGACGGTGGCCCCACTTGCAAACTGCCAAAGGATAAATTTAACTCTCCGCTGTACATCAAAACAAGCTTTGTGATACGACTGCTTCTGTTGTTTCACTGCAGCAATGTCACCGTGTTCCCTGATCTCAGCATTTCATTTGGTGTGTATATAGTTATTAAAAGTGACAGAACTGCCACGAGCCAAAACTACAAAGGAGATCAGTTTCGCAGCAGACATTTGACATGTCAGAGGACTTGTATATTAATGAAGGCTGAATCTCACTTAAGGGATGTTCTGCATATTGGTTCACAGTCGTGGCTCGCTGAGAGACGTAATGACAGGAAGCCATCATTAAAAGGTGCTTTTTGGAGCTGCTCTCCACAGCAAAAAGTGTCATGGCAGTTGCCGACTAAGCAAGAAAATATTTGTGATCGGGTGGGGGGTGGGGGGGTCGGTCATGTGGCATCGCAGAAATGAGATTTTATTATTTCTGTTCTTCACAGATGAATGTGATTTCTCTCTGGTGATGATGAAGAGCCCGGGTGCTTCAGCCGCTGTGTGTCTGTCCCGTTCATTAGAACACCTGACCTTCCACATTAGCAACAGCACTTCCTCTGCCTCCCATCGCCATTTCCTCTTCATCTCATACTGGATTTCAGCAAAGACTCACTACAACATCCTGATGCTGATTAGTGTCCTGAGAAAGAACAACCTGGCCCTACTGGAGCTTTAACTATTTTTAACATATTAATTTACAATAAGTACCTCAGATCAGAAGTATTTGTTAAAAAATATGAAGACACAGGTGACATTTTGGACTGTACCTTGAAGTGGTGTGCTGTGTTCATGTCCGTGTACTTGGGCACGTGCAGGAAGATGAGGAGGTTCTGCTTGAGGTAGTGAGCGACAGCAGACAGCCAAGGGAGGCAGTAGTGGGGGAGGCTGAAGGTCATCACCTCGGTGGCTGGAGATCCTGACGGCTGGATGAACTGACCAGACAACATTTGGTGAAGGCTTTTATCTAAAGCAATTTTCAGTAGTCTGAGTGCATACGAGTACTTTGTGGATTCTCCGGGGAGAATAAAACCCACACGCAGTCAACAATTTGCTCAATGCACTGCACAAGTCCGTGCACGCAGAACTACACCATCAAATATCGACTAGAAATGAAAATCGGAGCTGTGTACCTCTACGTCAGCAGGCGTCAGCTTACAGTTCCTGACCAGCATGACAGTGATGATGTCCAAGGTGGTTTCATCCAGGCGCTTACGCAGCACCTTCACCAGCTCGTCTGTGATCTCCGGACCTGAGCGGGCCGTGATAAAACACACCTGTGTCACGCCTTTGAGTTGGTGATTAAAGTCTTCACAGAACTGTGCGCGCGTGGCAAACCGTTCCCCAGCCGCACAACTGAATAATCCAAAGGTTCTGCTTACAAAGAAACCGTCTGCATGTGCATGAAGTTTTCACAGTGCCTTGTGTGCACGTGTGAGATTTTTTTTATAATAATACGCTTCGAACAGTGAATGCTCGTATTAAAGATTTGCCACAATTTCAAATAAGAAGGTCAAGTAATACGTACGAATCAAATATTTCAGCTTTAATCTGTTCTTAACAGTCAATTTCACACGGATGTTTCTACCCTCGGCTCTGTGTGACGTCACAGAGCGAAAACATCCCCAATATGGTCATTTCAGGCGCATAGCTCGGATATATTGGAAAACATGGCCGTGTTTATGATACCAGTGTGGCAGTCCGTATGACAGAAAACATGGAAAAGCATAATATGAGGTCTATTTTAATAAAGCAGCTCTTCTGTGGACAAAAGAAAAATAATCACACAGTGACACTTCAAGGAGACTTTAATACAGCGATGCAGTGATACCGCAGAATAAAAATAATTTCAGAGTACGAGTGGAAGAAGCAGAGGAGGATTTTAATGAGTTAAGCTCTGAGAACCCATGAAGAGACGCCAGCCCGCCTGTCTGAGAGAAGCTCAGGATTCCCAGCGCAACAGCCCCATCAACATGTCCACAGGAGCAACAGCAGCTTTAGGCAGAAAATCTTTACACCTAAACTTCTCAACCGTGTTTCTTAAATATGAGCTCTAAGTTCGACTGAAGGCCAGTGGCATCAAAATACAAGAACGTCCAGAGATTATGTCAAATATAACAATAGCTGGGGGTTCACACAGTGGGACACAGAGTAGTGGGGTGCTTCTTGCCCTCAACAGACAGTCGTGGCAACGTGTCCAGTGTTATCTCACAAGATCCATCTATCCCTCTAAACCGAGTCCAGTTTGGGAGTCTCACTCATCCAGTGCAGAACTCTTCCTCCACAAAGGATGTGCGAACAGGTAAGTGGCAGAAGCTTGCTCTGCTAGTGTCCGAGTCACACTCCGTGAGAGGAGACGAGCAGTGGAGGGTGTTCGCAAAACTGCGGCTCTGGCAGGTTTCCACCCCCTCGTCACCAGGCTCTCAGTGCAGTGGAGCAGCATCAGTCACCAGCTTGTTCCACGGAGGAGCCCCACATGCTGCCACAGGCCTTCAGTCATGTTTACTGCTACGCAGCACCGAAAGGCTTCTGCCTCCCAGAAACTGAGAACTGCTTTGTTATTTGTGGAAAACCTGTCCCACTTCTTGTCCCCGGTGATCGAGATGGATAACAACTCACCAGGTTTTAAGTTGAAGTCTTTAAGATAATAACGAGCAATTCACTGCATGTGGGTGTGCTCTATGCAAAAAGCCCTTATTAGATGGCTCCAAAACAATCTATTAAATTAAAACAGAGAGCAAGCACAGATATACATTGAAACAGTGCAACAATGCAGCCGCACTGCGGTTTGTTACAAATGATCTGTCTATATGGGCTTATCTTATGATAACAGTAACTATAATAGTTGCATAAAATATATACGTTTACTATCACAATTTTGCAGCTATTTTATGTTCTTTAAAAAACTGACCGTGAGACGCGGCTCAGAGGGCAGAGCAGGTTCGAGCCGAGCCCACCTGTCAAAGCGTCTTTGGGCCAGAAACTAAACTAAACTGCTCCTGATGCAGTCAGCGGTGTGACGGGTGTGACGGCTAAAAGCACTTAAAGTGCACAAAATAAAGCGTTGCCTGTGTGCATGTTTGCGTGCATGTGTGTGTGGTGTGAAGGCGTGAATGTGGCTTGTTGTAAAGAAGTGCTTTCAGTTTGTCAGCAAAAGAAAAACGTAAGAAAGAGAAAATATTAATAGTCCATTTACAGTTTCACAGGACTGGATGCAGCATGTGTGTGTCTGTGAGGCACCGAGCTGCTAAATAGGAGTTAAACACGAGAATAAGGAACATGTGACAAGCTTCCTTGGCAGGGTTTGTTTTTTCCCAAGTAATGGCTACTATGTATTCTGAATATTGTTGGGTTAACACTGTCATTTTCTTCAGGTAGTTTTGTTTCTGTCTCATATTTAACTACTGTTAAAGTTAACAGTATTCTCAAACTGTTATCACAAAAGAATGTTTTTCTCTTCCAGACAAGCGTGAAGATGATTCTGCAGATAAAAATGTTGCCTTATAATAATTAACTTATTAAACAGAAGCCTTCGTTTTGCAAATATTAAAAATATTTGTTTGAAATTAAACCACATTTTGCCGTCTGCGACTATGTTACCAATTTTTAGGATCACTGCCAGCTTTTTGATTTGTTAACTCGGGATTGGTGGGGCTGCTCCGACTTCCCGATTCGGAAAACTTGTTCCAGAGAAAGATTCTCACCGGGAACTAGAAATTCTGACTCCCGACTTCATGAAACACACTATTAAAACTTTAAAATTATTCTCAAGGCCTGATATTTCCCAGCTCTTACCTGCACTTCCCACTCCATGTACCAGCAGCAGGATGTGCTTGTCTACTTGTCCAACTGGCCGAGAGCCCTCCAAAGAAGACCTGGAGCCCTGAAAGACACATCAAAGGACTCAAAAAATTGGCAACAGTACTCCAACTTTAAACCTCAATACAGATCACACCGGTATCCTTTAATTCGTGTGTGACAGTGCATCTCTGTGGGAGGTATACGTGCATGAACTTGGCATCAAATGCAATCATGCCTCCTGCCAAATGCACCTAAACCCTCCCCCGTGCCTAATATGACTGGTAAACAGTGTGTGTACACGTTCACATTTTGATAGACATCTGTTTTCTCTCTCAGTCCTTCATACTTCACTTCATGTTACCCTTTCTGCCTGCTCCACGGGCACAGAAATACGGTGAGAGGAAGATGAGAATTACTTCTGCCGCTTAATGTAAGTGCATTCCCAAACTGTCCATCAGCCCTTTCGAGAGTGAATCTGAGTGGAATGTAGCTGGAAACATCTTGCTTTCCTGCCTTATCGACTGCACCCGGTGACTGACAGGCTGTGGTATAATCTCCCTTTCTGAACATCAGATAAGGTGCAGAGAAGCACCGGACTGAGAATTACAGTCGCAGAACTAAAACTTTCTGAATCCTCTGACCTTTGGCTACAGGCAACTTTTAGAAGATGTTTCTGAAAAGACATCTCATAAAAGGCCTTAAAAAACTGTTTTAATAATCAAATTAAGCCCTCATGTACACAATATCATTCATTATCTGGAGGAAGTTTTGGAACTTTTATAAGGAAGATCGAAGAATTAAAGTCAAAACCAACATGAAGTGTCTTAGTCTGACCAGCAGCACAGCTTCTGTGGTCCTTCATGTTGACTGTCCGAGTCTATAGAAGAGAACAGCACATTTGGTGATTTGATTATGAGAGAACAGTATAAATGTACTTGTGCAGTGGAGCACTGAACCTTTCTAGGACTTAGCAGAGGAGCAGGTGAGGAAGGTCGTTAACCTGCCACCTCCCTGTAAGGAATGCTGCAAAACTGTGACGCTATCAGCCACCCGTGCTGCGATTAAGGCTACCCCTCGACTAAAAGGAAACGTTGATAAAGACTGCCATATAAAGAACGTATTCGGGCTCAGCGGTAGAGCAGACGACTATACAGGCCGCGGGTTCGAGTCCTGACCTGTCGCTCTTTGCTGCCCGTTTGTTATCAAACAAACAAACAAACAAATAAGAGAATATATGGAGATAAACTGCAACATGAAAGGTTCGGGATCGATTTGATCTGTTTAAGGTCCCGTCACGACACGTACTCCCCTTCACACGTCTCTCCTTCCTCTCTCCCGAGTTGGTGCCAGTGGGCACGTTTTGGCACACCTGCGCCTTTAACACCTAATCACCCTGCAGCGTTTAAGGACCAGCTCATCCACCCACTCTCCGCTAGAACGTTACAGTAGTCAAAGCAATTCAGGCTCAAGCTAGTCACATATCTGAGGATTTTCCTCGTTAACTCCACTTCCAGCCGGCAGATTGCCAGCCTTATTTCGGGATCCTCGCATCTCTCGATACTTGCCGACCTGCCCACTCGCCACCCAATCTTACAACTCCACCTTCAAACCAGCTCAGACTCTGAAGGAACACCTTAGTACAATCTCTGTTTATGTAAATAACTGTTTCAAAATGTACAGGTGTATTTGACTTTGCCCATTCTGGTTTAAATCTTGAGTCCCCCCCCTTTTGTAACAGAGTTGTAGAAGGATGTAGTGAAAAGAAATGAAGAACTGCAGCCATTTGCAACCATCTGCAGTTCAGTAGGCATCTTCCAAGTCTTTAAAATGTCTCTTTGATCCGAAGCTGGTGTTGTACTCTAGTTTATGACTTTCATGTTGCAGGTTGTGACTGTAATAAACTGATAAGACTGCTCAAACAGCAGAGTCTCCAGCTGTGGTAAGAACCACTGCAGAATCTGATCTTTTACAGTATTTGCTTATGAGGCAACACCATAAAGCCTAAATCTCACTATGAAAATATAATATTGGTTGACGTCCAATGGGAATAGTCTGATTTGTTCACTTACTATAGGGTCCTCGGACATCAAAGGCTCTTGACTCCTGGCGAGCCCGATGGAGCGATTCATGTGGAGGCATCCATCCACGTCAGGGTGCTTCCCCGTCAGCGACGTCTCACAGAGTCTGGAAAGACAGCACACGGGGGAGGCCTGTAAGCTGCTCTTTTTCTGGATGAGCTGGTTAATAATCATGTATTTAAGATGCTTTGCAAACCATCTCTACCTACAGGCATCTGCCCATACTACAAATGTTGCACACTTTCTTCCTCTTCCTTCTCTATTTTATCTGAAAACCACTTTCACTGATGTTAAACTCGTGCTGGAAATCTGAAACACATGAGAAGTAAATTACAAAGCCTCCGGCTCCGTTTCTGCTCTGCCAGTGCAGGGAAACAAAGGTCTGCTGCCACTTTGCTGCTTTAAGTGTAAATAAACTGATCTATTCACTCACTGTCCGATCAATAGGCACGTCTGAATCCTCATCACAAATTAATGTCCAAGCAGGGATGCTGCTGAGGTTTAACATGCCCACTGTGTTCATCCTCACTCAATCACAGCATAAACACCCATCCGACTGATTTATGTTAAACTCTGTATTCTGTTGTTTCATTCTTAAAATTTAGCACCAGGCACTTTAGCTGCACGATTTCTCAGAGATGTCCTCAACAATAACTGCCATCCGATAATTGCGATTCGGCTATTTCAAGAAATGATGCCGGTGCTTGGGGTCGCACCTGATGAAACACCGCACCCTCCCAACCTAAATTCACATTCAGAGACACTGTCGCAGTGTCCGTGCTTACAAGACAGCTGGCTGAGGGTGCATTACTTAGATGGAGCCCTTAGAAAGAGAACACCAAAGAGTAAAAGCTAAAGATGGGATTGTGCCATATCTTCAAGGGAACAGTTTATGTGCTTATGTTTACAAGCTTGGCGAGCTGAACTAACCAACTGCAGTAGAACAGAGAGGTGGTTTGTAAAGAATTATGGGCCGTATACATGCTTTTATATAGACTTTATGTGGAGACTGTTGAGCCCGATTTAAAAAGTGTTCAAATGGATCTTGTGCAAATAAAGCTAACCTGAGGCAGATGGTCAATCTCAGTGAAGTCAGGTTAAAAACAGTGCCACAGATATGGATCCTCATACAAACACATTTTTTAAATGATGTTAAGATGCTGTATTCAATTTAAGTACCAAGTGAATGCAATGATCTGTAAATAAGCAGCAACATGAGGAGGAAGTAGAAGCAAAAACTGCAGTTCCTTAAATGGCCACTTGAGGAAGCTCTAAGAGTGAATCAGTCTCCTCAATTGCCCCTCGGGGATGAATAAAGTTTTTTGAATCTTGAATCCATCAATCGGTTAAAGTGCAGAAAATGGTGGCTTTGTGGCTAATTTCCCTGTCAGCTGTACGAGGGTGCACTTGTTAGACCTCAGTTTAGTATTTGGTACTAAGCCCTGAGTTTCTGCATTGCTAGAGGCTCCTTTAACTGACAGATGACTGTGTAGAAAAGATGAACACAGCCACCAAGATGTGACTGACTGGTTTTACACTCAGGTTTGCCTTTTCACTACTGCCATGGAAGATTTTTGAAGGTATAAGTGACCACATCTCTGACCAGAAGGTAAGAGTGCCAAGTTATCACAGAAGGCTGCCGAGCTTGGTTAGCTAGCTCTCCCTCTGAGCCTGAGATCTGCAGACTCTGTGTTCTCTTCTAAAAAAATTAAAAATTCACATTTTAAATTTTTTACTTCTCAACCTTCATAAACTGCGCTGGTGTAAGGCACAGACATATCTGCTAATTAGCGTTAGCCTGGACAGGCTTAATTTTCACCCACTTGATGCCAACAAAAGGTGGCTTTAGATGGCAGCTGTTACATTAACTGGCATCACTGGACTGAACCTCCTAACTGACATTGTGGTGCCTTTTGAATAGTTATCCTACAAAATAATATGGTCATCATAGCTCCAGAAACCAAGACAATGGTGCCCAAAATGCTACAAATGTGACAATGTCCATCTTTTATATACAGTTTATGCCCAGTATTTATTTGAAAACAGGACAAACATGACATTACATTTTTAATATGTGCACATTTTGAAGGCATATTTAACATATTATTATTAGGCACACTAAGAAATGCACAAAGGCTTCACAGTGAGCCTGCTGCTCAAAGCTCTGATTTGAATCCCATTTGCATGACAGCCTGTGTAAGAAAACACTCAAGCTTGCATCTGAAGAAATGTTACATCTAAGAGACGTGACGTTTACAAGATACCTACACGCAGTTATTAGGGGCCAATAATGCTAACGCCAACAGTGTCCTTACAGTATCAATTTTAAGTGGCACATACTCCGTTTTATGAAATATACACACATGCATAACTCCAAAGTGCTGTGTTTACCTACAGCAAAGTTCAGGTAAACACAACACAGAGTGTGCAAATTAAGTTAACTAACTGCCTCTGTGTTTTTACTGTGAAGTGAATGGTGAATGGTGAACCGGGGGAGCAGGGACCGAGAGGAAAAGCTGCCTCCAGTCTCACAGTGAAAACCGCGATGGTGGAAGCTCCACCATCTGGCAGCGACATCACAAAATTATGTTTACTTGCAATGTCCTGTTTGACAGCAGTTCAATTACCAAGAAGTTTGATTTCTCCTCTACCAGACTGTTGTTGTAGGAACATTTGTGGGTGGATTTTTGCCTCCAGCAGACAAGATGGAAAAAATCTCCCCAAATCTCAGGAGTCGAGGAGAGCTGTGCCGCAATAATCCTCACAAAGTCCTCGCATGTAAAGGAAAGTTTATGTCGCCAACTTTCCTGGAGTATCTGGGGGTGAAACGCTGAAAAATACTTTTGGGAAGAAACTGAAGCCCAGGAGAGAAGCAAAGAGGGAAAGTAACAGATTAGGAGGAAGTCTAACCTGAGGTAGAAGACTGATTTAGTGGAACGTTCCTGGTAGACAAACATGTTCTTCCTGTTGACCACAGAGAACGCGTTCAACACAGAGCGCAGCGCCTGGATCGCTGCGACAGGGAGACAAAGATATTGACAAAAATATGATGTTTACAGAACAAATCCATTGATTTTTAGGAACATGATCTTCACTCTATTAAAAAAAATGCTCCAACACTAATAAGCAGATAATTAATGTAAATATAAAAACAAGATTAATGTGACAGCTGTTTGGAAATTGCTGGACTGTGAACATAAATCAATTACACACTGAGCTACTCAGTGCAACCCCACTATGAAATGCAGCCCACGGCAACAGCCAGTGTTAAACAACCAGTCCAAAAGGTTTTACAGAAGTGGCTGCTATGACTCGAGTCACTGAGGTCAGAGGTCAGTCACAAGCTTGACCCGCTGAGAGGCCACTTACTTCTAACTTTCACTCTTACTATTGGCAGACGCTTCATTTTACAGAAAAAATTGTTTCTTAAATTCATACACTGGATATTTAACTGCAGCTTCTTTCATCAATGATCGTCAGTATCCACTAATGACTCACACACTGAGCTCAAACGAGTCCAGTGCAAATAAGTTAGTTTAATAACATAAAACGTCTCTTATTTTTCCATTTTGTTTATCTTGGTTCTGTTTGTTATTTTACTATTAAATGCATAAAAATGTATTTATTGTCTCTTCCACATACTGAGGAAAACTATTAATTTAACACAGGTATCAGATTAGTCCTCGTCATCCGTAACATATTGGAATTAGAAGTCGGACCACAACCAAAATATGGCAGTTATCCATGAAAGAGAATCCACACCCTATGCAGACATAAAGGACTCAGCTAAAACTAATACAAATTCAATGAGTCAAAGCTACAGGTGAACATATAATAAAGAATAAAGAGCAGGCTGCTAGCCAGCGGTTGATTGACCAGCGTTGCACCGGGCTGAGGATTTCACCGGCTCAGCGGTTAGTGTTAGCATTAGCATGCTAATGCTAACACCCCCCCACGCAAATTTTTCTGGCTCGAAGCCCGAAGAGTATCCAACATACTGATCCCTGGAAGTATATAATTATCTGATGTAAAAGCACTTTGGCTGCCTATTGCCCGTCACTTCCTCTGAAAAGGGGAGTTTTTCATTCCCACTTTTGCCAACTGTTTCTTATTGTTGGGATTTTTTCTCTAATCCTGCAGGGTCTTCACCTTAAATGCTAAAGCACTTGCAGGCCACTGTCGCTGTGAATTGGAGCTACATAAATAAAACCGAACTGAAGTGACAGCGTATCCTTAAAACCAATCGCAGGGAGCTTCCACTCACCCCTGGACACGCCCATGTTGGGTCCCATCTTGAGGCGGGGATGAATGTGGATGATGGTGCTCCAAACCACGTCGCAGGCAAAGTGCCCTGGGATGAACTGCATGGTAGCAGCCAGGTAGCTGCTGGCCTGGTAGCTCTCCTCTGTGCTGTAATCTTCATGGTTAGAAAAATGAATGAATATTTACAAATGCAGCTGCAAAAACATTACAGTGTGACATCACAGAACATTTAAAATGATTTTCATACGTAAAGAAACATAAAAAACTTTCGGACTCACCATCAGATGTATTGAGCCTCTGCTTGTAGTGAGACTCGCTCTTCCAAATGTCTTCCTCACTCTCAGCCACCAGCAGTTTGTTACAGAGGTGGCTGTCGTGCAGGTCCTGGAGCAGCATGCGCTACGAGCACCGAACAGCAGAGAGAAAACGCGCGTTTCAACCCTCTTAAATGTTACGTGCAATAGTTTAAGGGAATGAGAATAGCAGCAATTAATATAAAATTAGCTCGGCGTATAGATTGTAGAAGCAGAAGGAAAGAAAAAACTGAAACTGCCCGCGCTCACCCGAGGCACGCTGCTTTGCGGGAAAGTACATTTAACTGATGCCAATACAAGTTTGGTATTTCAAGCCATCAATCAATCAAAACAATCTTTCAAATACAGCACACGCCTCAGGCTGCAGAAATAATTAATATGGATTGACAGTCGGTTTCTAGGCACAGACAGAAACAGATAAAACTTTTAAAAAAACTTTGCAAGAGAAACTCAGAATTCGTTGTGCGTGTTATGTTTTTCTAATTCTTTGCCTCATTAATATGCTGTGAAATGATAATGCTATTTCCTTCCTTCATATGCTTTTTTTTTTTTATTATTAAATGAAAGAACTCCACGATGCAGTACGTTTTAATCGGGCGCCGTGGTAACTGGAAACTACCTGGTTGACGATTCTGCAGATTTCTCCGATCTTCCTGACCACCATCTGATGCAGCTGTAAGTATTCAGGCAGCTCCTGCTCCTCCTCCTTCTTCTCCAGCTCCTCGGCGCTGACCTCCTTCCCCTCACTGAAGCACCTGTTGGAAACAATGTATCCAAAGAATGCACAGTCACGATCGAGAATGAGAGCGAGCCCAAAGATTACACTATCAGCAAGGAGAGGTTCTGTGCCTGGAAGGCTCATAAACTGAAAAATAGCAAAGTCTCCAGGAACAGGAAACATAATAAAACAGGTTTTTACTTTTGACCCTGAAACATATGTTCTTATGCTTGCAGACCAGTCAGAAAGGAAACGCTCGCTTGCATTATGGTCCACAAAATCCTATTTAATCGCAATAACTGGAAGTAACTGTACTAAAGTAAATTGATTAGTGCTGTGATGTGAATGTGATTCATACTGGGAGCTGAAATTACGACATGCAGTAAAAAGGTGCATCCAAAATCATTTCGATTACCAGTCTGGACGTATTAAGAAAGATGATGCAAACCTGTTCACTTCATTCAAATCCATAAATCACCAAACGCAGCAAAGATTACGTGAATGTGGATTTTCAGAGCTCTGGTTCTCAGAGAGCGTCGAGGCAAATCTTTGAGAAGCTAATTCTAAAAATTACCACCATCAGAAAGGAAAAATGAAGAATGTATAACTTGTGCAGTGAAAATTGTGTTTGTAATGAATAATACATGTAATATCTGAATGCACAAATGGGAAAATAATGCAAAACAGAAAGCCGATCTGCCTAATCAGTGTCTCCCTCTGTTCAAGTATGTTTTATTGTTTCATGTGCAAGAAACCAAAAATAATTGTTAAAGCAGGGGCTTGTTTGGTGAAACTTTTGCTGGTGTCTTTTTGCTTGTTGCTCGCCTTGAAACTGTACACTTGTATTGTCTGCACTTCCCACCATGCTCTGACCTTGAGTGGGAGTAGACGGTCACTCGGTCCTGGTGGATCTTAACGATGAGCCAGAAATCGGGCATAAGTGGTGACTGACACTCCAGTTCGTCCAGGGTGGGGCTCTCGCACTCGGAGTCGCTGCTGCCACCATCATAACCTTTAAATGCAGCGGAACAGCACTATGATGTTATCATTTAACACATTTGATGCACTGATGTGAAGTGTCCATAAGACGGAGCCGTGAAGCAGAGCTTAACCTGAAAATGACCCCCCTTGTGCAGCACTTACCCTGCATGTCCGAGTCCAGGCTGCCTTGGCTGGAGACGACACTCTGGACTCGACTCGGCCTGAGTTTGCCGCCACCTGAGGAAAGAAAATTTTATGCACGACAGTCACAGATCAAAGTCGGAGGAGAGCTACTGAAGACTAGAATGAACCATGCTGCAAAACTCTGTGACTTGTTAGTGTTACAATTCCTTGAAATATTTACTTATTTTATTTTTAAGCTCAATATTTATCTTGACTATCGTGACTGTGAGACTCACTGTGAGAGGCTGACTGCACAGACTCAGCCAGACTGACACTTGAAGGTGTCTTCGGGGGTGAGCTGGACTCTGTGCAGCTCTCCGTCTGAAGCTGGGGGGTACCGGGCTGACCTCTGTCCCCCAGCATGCTAACAGAGTCGTCTGCTTCGGGCTTCGAGGCTTTGACTGAGTCACCAGCTTCTGCAGTTGTGTCACTGAGAGCGTCAGCAGCAACACTGATGGGCTTCTTGTCCTCACTCTGCACAGAGTCCAAGTTAACACCATTAATAAGTAAGTCTTCAAATTTAATTCTGATTGCAGATATATGCTGATATCAAGTAGAATGGGCAGATGGAGGCTGATGTCCACCCCCCCCCACATACACACACACCCATACACATTGAGTTTACTTAATTTTTGTTTAATTTTCTGAACTGAGCATAACATAACCACACGCCAGTGTATTAATTAAACCCCAGACACTTTATCTG
>VOQJ01020578.1:14310-26166 GCA_015052665.1 Apistogramma diplotaenia | reverse complement strand
CTTCAAAATGGCAGGGTGTGTTTTTTTGGGGATTGATGGCAGGTAGAATTAAAAAAAGGGGGGTGTGGGGTGTGTTGTTTGCCACAGACTTTTGGTAACGACGTGCCTAAATATAATATTTTAAATTGGTTCTTGCTAAGTTGTCTGTTATGCATACAGTGGTTCATCCTTTTAGTTAGGTGCCTTTTTTTTAATATAATTGAATGATTCATAAATCAATGACTAATCATAAAGTGGTTCAACAAACAAACAAAATGTTCAGTACAAGGAATGGACTGGAAATTAGTGGAAAAGCAGCCAATGTCCAAAGAAAACCTTTGAAAGACTTTCAGAAAGCCTGGAGAACGATTGCTCGAGACCACATTAAAGCATTACAAGAAAGTCTGGCTCCTTAGAAGTAAAATATATAAAAATGGGCAGTGGCTTGAGACTTTTGCACAGTACTGTACAAATGAACTCCACATTTTTAGTGCACATGAGCTTTATGTAGATTAATGTTACTGTTATATTGTTGCCACTTGAAAGCCATTACACATATTATTTATGACTATGCATTAGAGAAGGTCCAGTAGGTGTAGCTTGGCTACACGTAGGGTACTGTACAGTCATCACTTAAATGAGCCATGTTCTTTCTGTTTCAAAGGAGCTGATGGAGGAGAGTGTAGCACCTCTCTGTAGCCCTCTGAATCTCAGCACTACTCCTCCTAAGAAGAAGAAAGCTGGAGTGATGCCAGGTACTTTTTTTGCACTTTAAAAGGTTGGGATGACATCCAAACAAAAGAGTGCAAGTCCTAATGTGGGCCTCACAACGTTATGCAAGTGTATGACTGCAGCAGCATAATAAAAAAAAAATATACATAAAGCCCACGCTGAAGCTTTTCTGTTCCTATTGGTGAGGAAAACACAAACCTCACTCCTGGGGCAGGGCCAGGGACACGTGTTAGCCACAAACAACCCCTGCTATTAAAGGTTTGTTCTGTGTGGAAATTTCAGCCTGACTCTTCAACCACACTGTAAAGCACTCTGAATGGGTGACTAATGCATGTCTGCTACTCTGCTACAGCAAGGTGAAATTTCACTCTGGGATCTGCCTCCTGTGACGCCACTTTAGCTCATACAACCAATATATTAATGGCATTGAGCATGATAACGTTAGTTACACAGGTGAAAAAGAGTATAACAGCACAAGGAATTAAATGCTCAAGTCCCCCCCCCCATGGCTTTGTCCAAAGCAATCCCTAAACTATAATTCCACAGCTCCATATTTTACAAGGCTTCTTATTTAGTGCGATAACGATTTGCCTAATGAGAAATCTTTGTTTTTACTGTTTAACAGTCAGCACATGGAATTTAATACATTCTTAATGGCTAATGTCTTCCAGCTGTAATATAATGGAGCGAGCTGTAATTAATTCTTTAATTACCTGCTTTTCTCATAATTGACATTTGATGACTTTGATGGCTGTTTTGTGTCTTCTGTTTAATAGGCTATGTCTTTAATTGATTTAAAAAAAAAAAAAGAAAATTATCAGCAGACTGCATCTTCACAAAATAACAGGGAGGCACAAACATCCACACAGACCCGTGTGCTCATTATCTGATGATGACATTTACGTCACTCAGACCCAAGTGGATTCTAGCTGACTTACAGATGCAGAGAGTATAATCAAGGCTATAATAGACACACCACGGCAGCAGAGCCTGAGAAACTGGAACTGAGCCGTTTCTTTTTAATGGAAACTAAAGATATTTCAGATTGGCATCAGCCCAAAAGTAATTGTTTTTGTCACGTGAAATATATTCCACATCTCCGAAAAGACCCTGTCAGAATAGGCCTGTGATGAGGTTCGGGGCCAAAAACTCAATTCTATGAAACAGCTACGATTGTCAGCTCCTCTCCAAGTGAGGTTGGATAAGTTGGCTTCAAAGAAATTATCAGCCCATATAGCATCACTCCTCGATAGGATCTCGCACTAAAACGCCCACATGATGATTCCATAAAAGTGGTAGCAGCGGGAGCGTGGGCAGCTCTACGTTGGACATAAATTTGGCAGATAGCCTGTTGTCAACCATCTCATCAGCTCCCCGCAGGAAGCCTCAATTACAGACTTGGTCAACCTATGTAATGGATGTCCAATTATCTGCTTCATACCAAGGCATCACGAGCCACAGACAGATCTCTTTAACAACAGCAGAGGAACGTCAGTTGAGCTGTCGTGTTTTTGTCACGTTCACTTTTTTTGACTCGTGCTTTTTTTTTTTTTAAATCTCTCACAAATCCCCCTTATATAACCCTAACCTTCACATTAAGATTATGCTCTATTTTGCTGCTGCTGCTAACTCACAGTGTTACATCATCTGAAATCAATATGGCTGCATGGCAAAGAAAATCTGTAGTAACAATGAATCACAGGAGGCTAATATTTGAAGGTCTTTTTTGAAGTGGAAACCAATACTTTAAAGACTGTTTCTGTGAGGTGTGCATTGGCAAGACATCCAGCCTAGTGCAGGAATTATTCAATGCGAAGCAAAGGCAATGCTTGTGGTGAGCTCACAGTCCTCTGCATCATGTGTAGCCCTCCTCATCTGTGCGTGGAGAACGCAGGCTGGAGCACTTACATAACCTAGTTAAAATATACCCCAGTCACATGTAACATTCAGCCCTGCAGATAGATATCCCACTGTCGCTTGAGCTGCTCTGGCAGCCGTTCAGACACTAGAGAGAGTATAAACATACACACACACACACACACATACAAAGAGCCATAAAATATTTGTCAGTGGTTGGCTGCCAGACATTCTCAACTGCCTGCATGTGAACTGTCTGTGTGGAAAATGGTCAGGGAGCTTTTTCTCTGGATGAAGCACATGTGACTGAAGTTGGAAGAGGGAGAAGGTGCAAAGAAAGAGGGAGGGTGTATGACGGGGTGCCGGAAGTCCAGCCCTTTAAAGTAACAAAAATACAATGACTATCATTTCTACTCTGACTACATAACTTCTAATATCAACTCTAAATGTGATTGGCTGCGCATACAACTGACACCTTTTTCCCCCACACTGCTGCAGCTTGCCCACACTACATGCAGTTACATTTCTAGCGTGTGGGTGGGGTTTATTTGTAGAAGTAGCATTTACTGTAACAGGATGACATATCTGGAGGAGTAATATGCTACACAAGGGAGAAGTGGAAGACATGTTTTCTAACCAAGATTAAAAAGCAATACAGGGTCCAGACGTGGTGAAGCATTGCCCAGATTCAGATTAAGTCTAAAGTAAATTCAGTCAATTTTCTGTTGGGGGAACATCTGTGAAGATCATTATAAAAAACACAAGCATTTTGAAAGTGAGATCCAAGTCTCAAAGTTCAGATTCAACTAGATTGATGGGAAAATTAGGCATTATTCCTCAAAGCTGACATGCTCAATTGGTGGTGACTTGATAGAGCCAGTCCAAGGCTTTGCAAACATTACAGGGAAAAAAAAAAGAAGTTATGTAATCCTGTTATTACAAGTCTATGAATCACTGCAAGTACGAAATATTTTGTACCAACATCAATTATGTCCAGCCAGCGGACGACTTTAAGGTCTGGTCCACCTTTGTGTTTACGTTTGTGTTCCCTGCAGCAGCTTTAATTGTCGTTAACACAGTTATGAACATTCCTGTCGGTCTTTCTCCTCCCTCTGAGCTCAAACCAAAACCTGTGACTGGATGATCCTCCTGCTATAAGTGGTGAGCAGGCATAATGTGAACAATGCTGTGAAAAGTCTGCTGTTTGCCATTTAAGTGCACCGTGTCCCAATTTAAAGACGCAGTGCACGATGTACAGCCTGGACACACACACACACACACACACATGCACACGTGTGTCACCATAGGTCAAGTTTTGAGTGCGGGAAAGCGTATGGACCAAAGCCAGGGTACACCCAGTTGAGTCATATGAACAGTTCACAGGCTGGGATAACAGACACACACACATATAAATATGCCCCCCTGCAAACAGCACTCTTGCAGCATATTTACAGGTAAGGGTGCAGCCTCCCTCATTCCTTCACTTTATTCAAGTGTAGCAGGGGTCAGTGTAGGTCACACGCAAGTGTGGGCTTTTAATGGCAAGTCGTTGCATCAGACATGTGACGCGGTCTGAAAATGAGAAGCAGATTTTGTAATACTGTAAATCGTACACACATGTACTTCAGTTCAAAGCTGATTTCAGTCCACAGGGTGAGGTGTGGCTGATGTTCCCCCATGCACACGTGCTAGATTTTATTTTTTTTTTTAGAACAGGGTTAGACAGGGACAGATGTTCACTGTATGCCCTATAATAAAGTGGGTGTGAGTCTCCGATTGGTCTTTTATTTTTTATGAATGAGAGCGGGAAGCATCCAGTCTCTGTGGGATATGTTTTCAGCCTGCTTCTCTGACAAATTGAAAAACGCACTGCCAGTTTGTGTCGTGTGACTCATCTTGGATTCTGACAGGAAAATGCACAGATAAAAGAGTTCCCTTTTGTGACGAGACTGCAAATTGCCTCTGTTGTTCTTTATGCAAATGACAAATTGTGAAAATTGGAGAACAGAATTCAAGAGAATCGGATTATTGTTAACACAGAGACATTCCTGGCAATCACACAGCGGATTTACTGAAGCTGTGGTTAGGATCTCTATATGTTTGATGCCGTGTGTGCGCAGTTCCGTCTGTTGCACGTATGGGCCCGAAATAGCTCTTTGAGCGTCAAAGATATGTAGATGTCTGTTTCCTGTGCTTTGAAGTGCATGTGACATATTCCACAGTTACATGGAAGCCTCTAATACAAATAAGGGAAATGAGAGTTTGGTGGAAAGCTGTAGGAAGCTCTCTGTAGTCACAAAGTCTGGGGTCACCGGAGGATCTGAGCCTGGGCAGCAGAATGGCAGGAGACTGTTTATGGGATGTTTGAAAGACTACTGCGATTTACAGGGCAATTAAAATTCAAAATGAGCGTCTCAATGTGCCAGTAGGTGTGTCACCTTGACTGGCTTTGGAATGCATTTTTCACAGCAGGACGTGATTACAGGCTCATCCGTAGAAAGTAAACCCAGTGTTTGGACCCAGAGCTGCCGGTGCCCTCGTCCTGCCTGCTCTTCATTTTGACAGCAGCACATAAAGTAAAAGTAGCCACATATGCTCCTCTATGATCACTTGACCACAAATTACACTTTGAATCTAATTACCATGGTACAAGCTCATTATAGAAAGCAAAGAAGGCAGTCCAAGAAGTCCTTCTGCATTATATCTCAGACAGATTTGCACCCGGTTGTTAAAACTGTCTGGGCAGCGTCTTTGGCTCTATAAACATCTCGCAGAGCCTTTTCGCATATGACCTGTTTACTCTGGAGACAGAAGGGAGAAAATACGTAGTTGCTTCAAATCCTGTCTGTCTGCATTGTCAACTGAGGGATATGAGGAGGCCAGGCTGGTTGTGCCTCTTGAGTGGGTGTCTCCCGAGCGCACGTGATCCCCCCCCCTTTCGCCGTGAAAGGGTTCGTGACTCACTGGCTCCAAGCTCAGGATTCGCGTCTGGCCTCTGACAGAGCGCTCTTAATCCCATTCTCTCAGGCAGTCAAACAGAGGTCCTGTGAGTCATCACTTTGCCATTACTGTGCCCAGAAAAAAATTATAAATAAATAAAAAAGATGTATATCAAATGAGAAGGTTGGGGGGGAAAAATAGTTTCAGGTTTCGTGTATTTAGCTTTTCAAGAAAAGCAAAATGAAACAGTGACTAATTGCATTTAATTCATCTTAGTGTATTACTCACTTAGTCACTCACAACTTGGAGACATCTTATGTAATGTCTTATGGCATTACATAAGTTACTTTACAGGTTATCCTAATTTGTAAGCATTTTAAGCAGTAAGATGATAATATAATAGACAAGATTACAGATTAAAACGTCAAAATTGAGCAGCTGTAACATGACTGTTCCCATTGGTTTATTAACACTAACACCAAATAATATTTATTACACGTTCATATTCTGCCTTATAACGATTATATGTGAATATATGTTGCCATAATTGCAGGATTTTTATGTGCGCCATTGCTTATGGTAGCATTAGCAAATATACTTTCAAAGATATAGAAATAATAGTTTACACAACCAGAGTCCCTGCTACACTCTACTGAAGTGTCCTTGAGCAAACACTCTCATTAACCACCACACTTGTTCCTGAAATTGCTGACTGCTGACTTGACCGGATCCGCTCCGCTTACTGACATGCCTCGAGTCGAGCATCATCATCCAGATGATATAATGCACAAGAATGCCTGTAGAATGACCACAGCCAGCCCTGGCTTGACTTTTCACCCAGCTGCCGAAACGAAACCGATCCGCGTGTCCACGTGTTTGTGTCATTTCCATGTCATTTGCATATGTAAACCGACCTCGCCTATTGCTCCGCAGCTGCACTGTACAGAGAAGCCGATTGGTCGGTCGGAGCCGCTCGAGGAGCAAATGGGAGCACAGGCTCCCGCTAGTCCCGCCCTCCCAGACACGTTGCCTTGGGAGAAGCAACACGGGCCGATCACTGGATGTACTGCCTCCTCTCTCTCGCACCGCACGTCCAGCACATCAGCTGCTCTCTGCCGACAGTCCTACTGGATTTACCGCTAAACAAAGGAAGAGCACGGTCAGCCGCTCCATCCTGGGAAGGTAGGCACCCTGCGCGTCTCATTTTAATCGCCGGAGCCTCCTGATGAACAGCACTTACTGTGTATTTCCAAAGAGAATAAACGCAATCCTATTTTTTTAACCATCCAGAGGAATTTCACACAGACATGCTGATCGTAAAAAACAAGTAGTTTGTGTTTGTGATTAATGTTGCGACGTGATAGTTTTCCAGTGACCGGGACTGTTTCTGTATCTGTTTATATATATTTTTCCTTTTTTTTTTTTTTTAATAATCCAGCATGCTGCCGAATTCAATGTGACTGATGAGGAAGTCCATTGTGTCTGTTACCCAACTGATATGAAACCCGCATTTAGGCGGACAAATCCGACCGGCCAACTTATCTCTTTATACTCGTTTGCTCTGATGGGAGATAACGACGTTTGACCTCAGAATGTGGGAAATATCCTCTCATATTTCAAGCGTTACAGCGTACGTGATAAGTGGCGGGCATCTCTGTTCAGGTGCCCCACCTACACAGGTAGATGGAGACGTCGAGGTGGCGACAGCTGACTGGTATTTTTATGCTTTATACAGAAAACCTTCCCTTTGATTCATAAAGCCGTAGTGTAAGGAGCTGTTAACAGTAACTCCTGCTATTTTAAGTGTTATGGGTTATCAGAAATACAACTGTGGGCCTATATGTGCATGTAAAAGCCCAGAGCGAGGGAATATTTGGACAAGCCTGCCATGTGTGTGCTGGTTTTTTTTCTTTTTTTTTGTTTATAAAAATCACAGAAAGAAATTAGTGGTAGCCTAGAACAAGTCATGGTGCGTATCGAGATTTGAAAAGCGACGGTTTTCTGAGTGGCATTAGATTCATTTAAGTGCAATGTAAGTGTGTTAGTAAAAAGAGCAACTTATATAATGAGCTTATATTGTTTGTTTGTTTTAAAATAATGTGTTACATAACACAAAATAGACACAGCACTGCAGTAGCTTAGAATTAGATTACAGACGAATCTCTGCTATCTTACCTAAAGCTGGCGTGGTCTCAGTATCATTTGCAAATCATTGGATTGATTTATGATATATATATACTTTACATTTTATTCAGTAAATCAGTAAACATCTGTTCCACCCTCCTCTGCAACAATAAGATCAGAAGGCGTCAAAGGACCAGGGAGCAATTAACTCTTCTACCCTTAATTTTTTTTTATTTTATTTTTTACAGGAAACAAGAGATATGGCAGCCCTTAACCTCTGAAAAACCTAAAATAATCTCAGCGCTGAAAATGCTGTAATAACCGCAGAGAAAATATACTGCAATTAAGGCTCAGCGAAGAGCCTTCAGTAGGAGCTTTTATTCAGAAGGCACTCTGCTGCTGTGAACAAACAGTGCTAGTCTCCCATTTTGTTAAATCTCTTTTTATCACCCCACAAGTATCACTTGTGTTGATGGGAGGTCCGCAGTCTGCTGAGGTACTGGTCGTCATGGTGGCAGACCCCTGCCCCTTTGAATAAGCAAGCAAACAAAGTGCATGAATGAATGTGGTGGTAGCAGCTGGCAGACCAGCTGATAGAGCCAGAGTGAGGGGGGAAAAAAAAAAACACTCGGGGTGGCAATTGTAAAATGTAGAAATTTGTTTGCGTGTGACATCATGATGTGGAGGGTTGCAGTGAAAATAATTTGGAGAGGCAAAGATTTGAGCCCCTGAGTATTTGATGGCAGTGCTGGACTGTTTGGTGTTTGCTTTTGATGGTGGTTGGCCTGTGTTTACTGGCTCAGGTGTTGCATCTGCAAAACAAACAGGTCATTGTGGTCTCAACTACCGTTATCTCACTGCCACCATCTGCTCAGGGTGCTCTGCTGTCCCTTCTCCGTCTTTATTGTTACGTCTGCTCGGCTGGACATGCAATGTCTTTTGGAAGGGTTCTTTTTTTTTTTTTTATTTATTTCTCAAGAATGGACTTGATGTGGTTACGTTTTATTTCCTGTTTCTCATCTTTATGTCCACTCCTTTTAATCATCACTGCCTTCTTTAATCTGATGGTAACAGGGACTTTCTCTTTGTCAGGTCAGTGATGGTCAGTGCTAGTTAGACCCTGCAGCTGAGGATGTCTGCTACAGATTCGGACAACTCCATTGACTGGCTGGCTAGCGACAATGAGGATAATGAGAATGAACAGGAGTTTGACTGTACCAGAAAGCACAGCCAGACAGAAGCTCCTCTATCCCCCTGTGCCCCTTCACACCTGGGCCCGACTGACAGCAGCTGCCGCTGGAGCAGCGACTTGAAGGGGGGCGACGGGAGCTGGAGCGAGGTCAGGGATGTCTCCAGCCGGGGATCTCCCGACTACATGGATAAATGGGACAGAGACACCGCCACTGGACTTTGCAAAACACAGCAAGGAGAAAAAATGAATGGCAACAACACTCAGCAGGCACTGAAGAGACCTCACAGCTCTACAGAGGAAGAGCGCAAAGAGCGACAGCTCATTTCCAACGTGTCAGAGAAAGAACGGATTTTTAGCAGCAAGGTGAGCACCTCTGTGTGTGTTTTCCACAGAAGGTGGTTGACAGTGTCAGCAAAACGAGAGCAGTGGCCTATCACCCAGACTGACTCCCCTAGTGGTTTTACAGAGTGCTTCCTGTATGACATTTCCAGTAAAAATGACCTTCCCCTATTTGCCCAAGCATTTCTACAGAACTAGACTCCTGTCATTGCCAGTTAGTCATCTAAATTTGTTGTCATCTTATATAATAAACTGAATGTGGGTGGTTGGGGAGGTGGCTTAATATAACATGTGTTTATCACCCATCTACATGTAAATCTGTTACTATCATTTTCAGTGCATGGAGCTACAATGCTACATTCATCCACTGTCATCAATCTTGAATGGCCTTCGTTCAGGGCGATACAAAGAAAGTAAGTCAGTGTGTAATGTGTCTTTTGCTTCACACTCAACTTATTAACCCAGTTCAACACAAAAATGTTTTAGTTGAGTCTGAGTTTCTCACGGTCTCAGAGAAAAACAATAGAGTGCATAGACTATGCAAGTCTTTGTGGAATATGTGTCCCTGAGATATGAGAGTGAGACGTCTGAAGCGTGTGTTGTTGTAGTACTGTCGACTAACCACAAGCATTCCCTGTATGTGTGTGTGTGTCTCCAGTAAAGGTGATGCAGTTCTTGAGTCAGATAGGCCTTACAAAGATCTCTGAGAGATAGCACCGTGTTCAGACAGGCACAGAAACCGCTTAGTTTGGGATCTTAGTCAAACCCGAACCTCGTGTGACCCGGCACTTCCTGGCCACAGAAGCAGAGAGTCTGTTCCTTCACACACACATTTCACACAACCCATCTGCTGAACAGACTCAGCCCTGCTGTCAACACAGTTCGTGTGGCTCATGCTACAACTTTCTTCTTGCCAGGACTCAGCAGCTTCCAGGAGAGTGTGGCCATGGACCGGATTCAGAGGATCATGGGTGTTCTGCAGAACCCCTACATGGGGTAAGTGTCCTAAATGTGACCCACATTCCGCTCTGCACCAAGCAATGAGATTCAGTACTTCAAACACGTCAGTGTAGAAAACCCGAGTCACTTAAATGCTCCTTTCACTTGTGGTTTCAAACCTGTGTCAGAATTACACTGCATCCCCCAGCATACATTTGCAAGTGCTTCTAAATGCTACTTGCTTTCTGTGGGTCGAAGTGGTCTCCATTATGTTCCTGACACACGGCTCGCAGCAGGTTCCTGCTGCCCCCACGCATTCAGGATAAATTTACTGCAGAGATGGCTGCCTCTCACTATAGCTGGGCATCTTGTTAAAAATGTATCAGGCTCCACTGTGAGAGCAGCACACTTGTGCCTGTGTGATTAGCTCTTCGCTGGCCAGACAGCATAATGGAATATGATATCACCCCTTTCAAGGAGAAACTCTTAGTCCTCGTTTCACCATCGTTTTCAAATGTTTTGACATTTGGCATCGTTAAATGACAAAAAGCTGCCAATCTCAAGCTGTTATGATTTGATTTTTATTATTATAAAAAATGACTATACATGCATTCACTCATATATTTTCTTCGCCGCTGAATCAGAAACTTCCACACATGATGATTATGTCCCATCACAGATTTCAGAAACTGGTGTGATATATGTTTCAGTTATATGGAAGCAGGAAGTGGTCAAATTTGAGATTTTTTTTGATTTGAGTAAACCACTTTAGCAAACAATTTCACAGAACAGTTTCACTTAATGATCGTATCAATGCTATTGATTGCTCTGAGACTGAATCCCAGCATCATGTGCGGTTTTCGAAGTGTACACGGGGCGCAGTTAGCACGAGGCTTTTGCACCAAGGTACACTCAAATTAGACAAAATGCTGCCGAGCCTAGCGCAGACTAATTGGAGCCCTCACCCACCAGCTGCTGCCTTCGTGAGGGAAACAAAGAGTGGGTGTGGCAGCCTCCCTGCAGACAGCCAGGGCAGAGGCTGGAAGGTGGACTAAACCCCTCCCTCTGTCTCTCCCGGTGTCTGCTCTGTGTTGCCAGCTGGCAGCCCCTGGAGCAGCACAATGGTAGATAGGATCAAAGTGACTTTTTTAGCAGCCACTGTGGCAGATAATCTTTCACATGAATTTAACATGGGCTGAATAGAATATAGCAGGAAGGTCCTGCTCATACGACACAGGCTAATCCCCGACTCACCATCTGGTTCTGACTGGTGGCAGTTAAGGGGGGGGATTCTGACTGCATCCACCTCCGACGTCAACTGCGTCAACTGTTTTATTTTTACATTCACGCCGTGGGAGAACATTGTGGCTTTGGCGTTTATATTTAGAGGCGAGCAGGAGTATTACACGCCAGTCCACGTGTGAGCTCGAAGCATGTGAGAAATGTTCTTAAGACAATGTTACCCTCCCCGCACACATGGAGAGCAGGGTTTGTTGAGCGAGTGAATGTGTTTGCTCGCTTTTCAAGATTGCATATTTCCTGTGTGAGCTTGATGGAGAGATAGCTTTCAGAGAAGGGGTTACCAAGATTTTTCTTTTCTAGATTCTGCATATTCATGCTTGAGAGCTTGAGTAAATATCTCTCTCTCACTCTATCAGTTTCTTTCTTTCGCTTTTTTTTTTTTCCCCTTTCTTTCCCCTTTTTTTTTTTCCTTGGGTAAATATATTATTATTATTTTTTAATTGTGTAAATTT
>VOQJ01020575.1:40079-55109 GCA_015052665.1 Apistogramma diplotaenia | reverse complement strand
ACGGGGTTCACGAGCAGCTCGAATCCATGTGGGTTATGGCTGAGCCGCAAAGCTCTCTACAGTACCAGTGACTGGGTTAGCAAGCGACCAACACAGTCCTCTCCCACCGACATGCAAACACGCATGATGCACATTATGCAGAACAGGGCTTAATGGTCTCTGCAGTGAAACACCAGATTACCAACACTCTGGCTGCAGTGAGTCCCGACACACCCACAGAGAATCCACACACACACTCATATTTTATTACATATAACTAGATTTAGTCAAAATGTCTGGTGTGAGAAAGATAAATGTCAGAGTAAAGCCAGTTCCAATACCCAACATTAATGCAAGACTTAGGTCAGGGGTCCTCAATCCCAGTCCTCGAGGGCCGGTGTCCTGCAGGTTTTGGATGCAACCCTGCTTCAACACACCTGAGTCAATTAGCAGGACTCTGGAGAACGTAACTTCATACTGAGGAGGTGTTTCAGCCATTTGATTCAGGTGCATTGCAGCAGGGTTGCATCCAAAACCTGCAGGACACCGGCCCTCGAGGACTGGGATTGAGGACCCCTGACTTAGGTGTTCAATAACCTAATTTTGTAAATTGAATGGACACATAATAATAACAGTTTGACATATTGCTATGATTCAGAAACTTGAGTTTAAATGCTGTATCACTGCTGTTTTTACCTTTGTTTTCTGTTTTCTTTGTGTAGCTCTTACAGCCATGCTAGCTGGTAATTCCTTTCACATATCCAAAAAGCAGCTTAATAGAAATAAAAATAAAACAGCTGCTCAATGCTTTGTGGCAAGAAATGCTCTGTACTGGATGGTATCAAACTTTCATGCAGCGAGGCTTCATACAGTTATTGATGTAATTAATTACCAACAGATCATCTGTTCCCATTCTTTGCAATGTCTCAGTCGCTTGTTTATCCCTGGCCTGTGTGGTCCAGCTGAAATGGCTGTCATCTTAATTGACCAAAAAAGGGGGAGCTGGTGCCACATGCATATTTAATCGTCTAATGGTGTGAATATTATTACATGCCTAATTTCCATTAGCCAACATTAATCCAGTGAAGGAAGGGGGTATTCACGGCCTGCTCACCCATATTCAGGGACAAACTGCACGAGTCTCCAGGCTGGTTTCCGTGTCTCCACTGGTCATCCTCACAAGGCAGCTCGGTGACCAGACTGTGGTGCTGATTATAGGTGACAGGGACACTGCTGGCCAGAGGGACCTGGGAAAGTTGGCATGGCAATGGTGAAAGGTCATTACCACAGCACTGTCAGCATCATAACTGTGACACTGTGATGAAAAAGCCAAAGAGAACAACAAGAAGACTCCAGCAAATAAAAGTGAAACGAGGATTTTTAATCAAGATTAACTCAGACTGTTACAAAGCCAATGAAATTTAGTAAGAAAATAAAATAAAAAAGATGTACAGCTAATTAAACAGCAGCAAAGAAATATAGATGATAAAGTGTGCCAATCAGTCAGTTCAGAGACTCTGAATAATCCAGGTGATCTGCTCCAAGGCCTCACATACATGATATCCAAAAACTTTCACATGCTTCAGGTAAATTATTCTCCTTCTAGGGATGAAAAATGACCTCATTAATAGAGAACTGAATGAGGCTTCCCAATTTAATCATTCTAAATAACATTTACCCTCATCTGAAAGTCACATTGCTCCATTAGTGGTGAAGTGATGCATAACTGCATGAGATTGTGGGTCCTATAAGCTTTCTGTTTTGCACTCGTAGTCACATTCATAGAGACTAAACACGTCTGAGCGGGTTTTAGTTGCATGCAGCTAAACCGTACCTGCGAGGAGCAAAAGCAGGAATGCATTTGCTGAATGCAACAGTGCTTTGCATTAGCTTATTAAAATCTATAACTTAAACTATCTCCAGAACATGGATCTTCTTAATCTCAGCCTTGATATCTGGTACCTACAACAGGAGCATTGCTCTCAGAAGCCGAATAATCAGCCAGTGGGCATCCAGACCGGTGGTGCAGAAGTCAACACGAACATTCATATTATGGCATTACTATCCACGATCATTACTATCCAGCCTCCCTCAGATTTCCTTTCATCACAATATATTTACACATATACAGCTGGTTCATTTCTTAAATACTGTAGCTGTCATCTTGTTATCATCAAATAGCGAGAGATTTGCTGCCATTACAGTATTTTTTCCTTCACATTATGCTGTAGATGTATTATTACCCCCTAAAATCCATAGAACTTTTTTGTGCTGTTTTTGAATTTTATTTTCAGGATTAATATTCTGTGTATGATTCTTCTGCTAAACACTTCAATTGCTTGGACTGCATGGGCTCTTTGTCTCTCTGTTCGGCACTCTCCTTTTTATAACTTCTCGAGTACAAGTGGGAGCAGAGGGTAGGAGGAGGGAGTGATTGGAATTCATTATGGTCAAATGATTGCAAACTCTAGAAGCCGAGAGGCTTTTCTAATCACAGCTGAATGAGCTGGAGAGTTAATGTGGGCAGGAGAGGAGTGGAGAGGAAAGGAGGAGCGAGAACTCCATCGTCAGTGTAGCGCTTTCAAGGGCTCTTCACACGGCTCTAATGGTGGAATTGTTCTGACACTGAATGGATATTTGAGATGTGGTGTTTCATGGCCATGACTCACTCTAAAAATTGTAGTGAGGTTCATTTCTGTGCAGAGGTTTTTATAGAAATGTTTTCACAGCAAAGAAAATAGACATTTTTCCTTATGACAGCAGGTCATTTGCCAGTTGGGTAATGATGTACGCTTATGAAAGTCCTCTAAATCAGAGCCCCTTTGGCTGGCTGCTGAATCGAAAAATAACAACAGCAAACAAGGTGAGATGCAGAGCTTCAGTTAACATCCATCCGTCAACGCCCCAATCAGAAACAGAAACTCCAAAATCCGATTTGAAGACGTGAGCCGGCTTTCTCCTCTGAGACAAGTCCACACAGTCAGCGTATGCACACACATACATGCGGCCTACTGCACTTCAGCTTTTCAGCGATCATCTGCTTTCACAGATCTTGCCTGATGTGGGTGAAATGTATGACGTTCCTCTATGTCAGCGTGATTTCATTTCTCGCTATAGAAAGGCAAACAAGTACGCACAGCGAGAGAATATTATCGTCACATTATCGTGCTGCACTCAATCTTTTTATCATCTCCGTCAATGAGGCAGTGACACATCACACTAATTTATGAAACTTCTGAGTGCTTAAATGATCTGCCAGTGTTAAACCAATATACAGGATGGCTGCTGCCCTGAAAACATTTGGCACTGCTGAAATCACTGTGCCCATTTCCTAATATCTAGGAGTAGAGGACTACTGCTTTTCAAATCCAGTTTGGGTCTCTGCGCTCCTCCTCTACCCGTCTGGGCATGTTGGCACCAACTACAAAGGAGCTGAATAGTTGGCACACGGTGGGCATCCGAGGGCCGGGGATCAGAGGAAGGGAGATCACTCATCCTGCCATCAACTTGGCGCAGGCTTTTGGGACAGACTCACTACAGATTAGCCTGCAGTGCTAACCTGTACGACTGCAGACCATTGGCGAAGCACATCAATGGCTAAGAGACTCCCCGCAGACTTTAAAGACATATGTGCACATGGCAGATCAAATTAAAATGCTGACACTGAGGTGGTTTCATCTTTTGGCACTATCTTCCAAAGAGCCACCTGGCCAGTGCTGCGTGCCTGTGCTCATCACAGTCCTCATTGCAGATAACTGCTGGTGTTAGCCTGGAAATTCCTAGCTCTTGAATCCAAAGCCATATGTCTCTGTTAGCCTGCGCATAATATTGAATATATTATGCTACTTGCTGCTGTGCCTCTGTTTTTCGGATTCATCAAGATCCAATCCTGTGTGGCTCTATAAGACTGAGTAATTTGTCTCAGAAAGCGAATATAAGATATCAAATGAAACCACAAATGCAGAATAAGTTAGCACCCATTTTGTCTTTTCCAATCAAAAACTATACGTAGAAACCCTAATCCAGAAGGGTTTAAAACAAATGGCTTCAACCTGCGAAGCTCAAAGGATGAACCTGTGAGTGCACACTGTGTAAGTCCATGAAGACAAACAACTGAAGTTCAGCTGTTAGCTTGAGCACGAGAGGCAGGAAAGATGGAGCTGATGGACCATTTTAAAAGTGTCTAATAGAGTCGACAAGAGGTCATGAAGTCCTGGAGGATTTCCCAGAATTCCTCAATACTCACAGATGGACATCTGCAGTGACACGACATTGGCCTGAGCTCATGTGTCTGACTTCATTACGCATTATAATTCCAGCACGCTGACAGTGTAGGGGCTCAGCTTCTACACAGCACAGCCCAACAGACGCACACCCTCCTTTTCCTTGCAACACAAAATGACCCTGGACTATCCTCAATATCAAGGCTCATGGTGAAGTTTGTGCTTGTTTGATGCTAAATTAATAACACAAATAATCTAAAAGAAAAGAAAAGCAAAGACAAGCAACCCGGGGCACTAATCTTGCCAGGCAGACAGGCCGGCTTTAAGTGTAAATCTAAACGGTGTTAAACTGTGCTGCAAATATGAGGTTCCCTGTTGCTAATGAGTCGGTTTAGCCAGAGGAGGCCAAACATAGCTGGAAAGCCTTTGACTGATCACACTGCTAAGAGGCATTTATTGAAGCTGGCGGATCTTATTTTCACACTCCGAGCAAACCCGACTCCTGGTGTGAGTGTGCAGGGGGGTGTGATATGTGTGTGCCAGCTGCATTTCACTGTTGATGGACAAGCAGATTTATGGGAGGCCAGATGGGTCTCGGGGTATGTGAACTGAAATTAGGTTGAACTGGCACTCGACTGACCTCTGTGTTTGCCCAAGTACAGGTTTAAAGATCGGTGCCCAGATGCACCTTTTTAATCAGCCTGTTTAGTTTTTATAGTGATGCTGCAAATTGCGAGAAAGAGTACCCGAATATGTTTTTAATAGAGGTGAGCCCACAGTTAGCCATCCAGTAATTAAGAGAACGCGTGGCAGGTGTCCAGAACATGCACTGCAATGACTGCTGATTTAATCAGAGTAGCGAAAATGAGATTATTAATAAACCCAAACACCACCCAAGGTGACCGACAACATGGCATCCCCACGCTGCATCCTGCTTTGTCAGCACTGTTAAACACAGTTAGGCTGCCATTCACAACATACACAGTGTGGTACTTTTATAGGTATGCATTATAGCTATGAAAGTGGGTGAAACAAATCACATTTGTGAGTTGTGGTGAACCCTGCATGCTGCCTATACATAGAGGTGTAAATGCCTTGCAGTGGTCCACCTCAAAACATCTGACAATGCAAATCTAATCTAAGCAAACATACCACAGTTATGTTGCGCCTCACTTTAGGTTCATACCAGGGTTGTGGAGTGCAGCCACCCTTCCTCTGCTGTTCTCTGAAGGGGAATGGGGGGGGGGCAGTTAAGTGGAAACGACAGGTGGACACTTGGGTCATGAAACCTGGATTGCCATTGGGGGGCCTGCTGGTTCCTTTCAGTAGGGTCATGTTGTCACCCCCCCGTAACCCCAAATTGGGTGACTGCCAACCCCCACTTTCTGGCTTTGTCCACTTCCCCTGCTGCACAAGCACTCCTGTCTGCCCCTCTCACCCACACGACAGCAGAGACCCCCGAGCAGCTGGAGCCGATGACACTTGTCAGCACAGAGATAGAGTGTCCACTGTGTCTGACTCCAGCCTCTCAGACTCATGCACACATTTACAGGCTTCATACATGCACATGTTCACACTCTTGAACGCACACACGCATTTTCTGACACCTCCTGACAGTATATGTCAAAGATCATTCTAGAAAGGCTTTACTTGTAAGACGAGACTGACACAGAGCTGATGCACACAAATATACATGCAATTTACTGGATGGTTATACGGGCACGACGCATGCCACAGATGCTGGTCATGTGGGCATATTTTACTGTGCTGGCATGGTTCCGAACTAATGCTGGGAATTGGAAAGGAACACAATGCTGTGGTGATACGTTACCCACAACAACAACAACTTTATCACTGCACAGTTATACAAACTCTATACACTGCTAGGCAATCATCTATGATTACCTTCCACTGCTCATCATTTTCATCGTGTTCGCCTCTTCTTCCGGCAAGTTCGCTAACTTTACCCTCATTCATCTGGTAAGCGCCACCATGATGAGTCATCGGGTGCTGATCAGTCAAATTTGTGGCGGAATTTGTTTAAACTGCAAGCATGTTTTAAAAAAAATATGTCAATATTTTTTTTCCAGTGTAATGATAAATGTATTACAAGAGGAAGCAATACACCATATTACAATATCAATATTTTGTCCCACCCTTAGTTCTAACATATTAAAGCTCCTGGATTTCCATCTCGACTGTGCTGAGTGCTTTAATGAAATCTATATACATTATGAAATGGTCTTCAAATTAGCCAGTCATTAAATAATGATGTGTAAATGAAATGGGTGCTGCAAATAGAATGGCATTACTCGAATAAATCAACACTAATCACAGCCGTTTTCTGCTATTCTCTTAATATTTTTCCATGAATTATTCCTAAAGCCAGAGCAGCTACATTGTGCCAGCTGCAGTTGTTTTAACAGTGTTTTACAAAGACACCGTAGTCTTTATTCTCCTGAGCAAAAGGCCATGTAATGATTTGCTTGCACCGCAGAACTTCAGGCATATTTTGTGTTGAATGTTTAAGTGTTAAAGTACGAGTGTTTAAACAGGAATCGGACAGTCAAAGCACCCAATCAATGCACCCAACACATGTTCAGCAAATCATGTGAAGACTGAGAATAAAGCAGCAAAAAGTAGAAAATACTTTGATGAGAAGAAAGAGTATGAAGCATACTTAAAGGACAGCTCTCACGTGTCCTCGGATTGGACCGAGAACTTCACTCCGCGGTTCGATCATTTCACTGAAAACGCAAGATGAATGAATCAGCCAAATCTGATACAACCCAGGACCGTTTCACGCAGTAGCATTTAGTATATAGAGCATCACACATAAAAATCTAAGTGTGCTGCTGCTTCAGCTCAGACTCTACCCTTTCACTTGCCATACATGCAGTATTTTAACATGCTTATGTGAGCTTGACAGCCTATATCCGTGTCCACCCTACTCTCCCAGAGAGGAGAACCAAGCACAGTGTCAGATGGCAGGCTGAATTAAGGCGATGTCAACACATTCACCATGGCAGGGATGAATTTCAGCAACTCACTGACCATTTTGTCACTGTCATCTAAAGGCAATGCAGCACTCTGTGCAGCTCAAAACACACAAAGCTGTGTTTTGTGAGCAACACAGAATGAAATCAATTTTACTGAACTCAAATGTTAATAAATACACAGAATAAATATCAGTGTGTAAAGACATACTACAACATCTGATTTTCTGGATCGCTGAAGGCATTTTCTGCAACAATATTAGTCAAAGGTCACGTAAAAGTCCCTCCAAAAATTGAGACTGTGTTAGAGTCTTATTAGAAATCCTGAGCACATTTTTGAGGCTGTAACTTTAGAGCTGAAGCTTTTAAATTACTGATGAAAGCTCGTTTTTACAGGTTTGCTTTACTTTAATCATTCACCTAACATTTTTGGCTGCGGTTCACACCAAACGTGCTTATGAATGTAAGCATGTTTGTATTTACTGTATGTTTATATCCAAGCTCTTCTTTAATGTATGTCTTGGCCAAACTGTAAATGCACGTTTTAAAAGGTGCTATCCAAATAAAGTTACAGTGGGTCCTTCTTACAACCTGCTCTTTGGAAAAGTAAATACAATGTAATATGATAATTCTGATGTTTGTTTGGCCTGTTTTGGTGTATACGTAATGTACATTTAGTGTTTGTATGTGTCATTCTGTGCTTACATGTGGAATAAAATGTTCTTTACGTAAAGGTTTGTTTTAAAGTTACAAATTTTGTTTGTTATATTAAGTAAAGATTAGAAAATTGCATTCTGTGCAAGCTGCAGCGCTATTATTAGGAAATATGCACATGACTAATGTAACCTGTACAGGTTTCAATAGAACTTGTGAGGTCAGTGATGGTTTGAAGTTTGGCTCATGACCAACTTTAACTGGGCGTGGAGTGGGAGTTTGGATATGTGAACAATGCCAAGTTGAGTCCTGAGCCAAAAGCTCCTTTCCTCAAGCCTCAGCTTCCTGACAAGCTTATTCCACTTGTCAGACAGACCTGAATTATATTTTGTATTACAGACGCCTTCAAAGGACAACTCTACCATTTGGGCCAAAAATATCTCTGTCAAAGGAGATGATTGAAAATGTCAGGATGACGCCTTGTGACAGTAGCTATGGGGTTTTTCTTTTGCACTGCAACAAAGCTAGCTCTTTGTGGAAAAATGAAAGTTTGTGTCTGTATGTGTGTTTGACTGTGGGTGGTATCTACATGTGCATGTTGTTTGCTCACACGCATCATATGTTATATTGCTTTATTTTTACACGAGTCACGCTTATATAGACACATTATCTGTGACTTATATTTTTATCTGCTTTTCTACTGCGCATACTTCACACGTGGATTTTCCGTTAAATCTGTGCAATGACACCTATAAATCTGCTCCCACACTGAATCCAGCCAAGAGGTTGAGGTGTTGCATCACACCTCGCTGTCAAGCTAGACTTCACTCATCTCCTTCTCATCCATCATCCAACTAATGCTTCAAGGAAGGAACACGCTACTTAAAACTGCCACGAACACAAACGGCTTCATCTTCTAAACAAACTTCTCACCAGGAGAGGTTTTAATTAACAAGCGAGACACCGAGGAGCAAACAAGTCAAGTGGGGAAAAATGTAAACACGCTTGATAAACTCTGGTTGTTTGTGTCAGCTCCCTGGCTTCCTTTACACACAAGCCAAAGACATGTCCTCCACCGCCCCAAGCTTCCTCCTGTCCCTTCCCTCTGCATCCACAGCACTTTGCAGCTTGTTAGTGGGGCAAGATGGTTGGTGCAGTGTCCCAAAGGCAGTGGCGTGAAGGTGACATCTATCACTTAGAGCGCTGGCATGCTATAAATACCATCGGCAGGCTCCCCGTGGTTCCGCCTTGTGACAGCTATAGCTTGGAGTGGGAGGGAAACAGCTGACGGGAGGGTTAGGTGATGGAAGGTGGGGAGGAGAGTTGGAAGGGAGGATTTACAGCTGAGGGGGGGAGGCCTCCAGTGTATGCTGTCACTACTAGGGGTATCTTAATTATATCCTTCAGACACAAATCTAAAAAGCAGTTGGTTCATCATGACAAATCACATACACAAACAGCTTAAGGAGGCTGTTTTCATTTTCATGCATACCTAAATACCAATGAGGGATGTTCTGTGCTGAAGAATTTGCATTCAGATCACAACAGAGATTATTACAGTGCTGCGAACTGACTTTGAACAAAACCCAGGTATGCGTTCAAGGGTTAAAGGACTTCAAATGCAAGCAGAGGAAGGAGGTGATGATATTGATCCACATTTTTTGGTTATTATGGACACACGCTACACAAACACAAGGCTCGTGAACCATCTGTAACGCCCTTAATCTGTTTAAACACTGGGTTATAGCGATTTAAATTGTGTGATTTCACTGGATTCTCTCTCTTTGCCTGCCATAATCCATTTGCTATAATACCTTGGCTTTATAACAGAATCTGACAGATGCTGAACAAAAGAGTTTTTTCTTCATACAATGACTGAGAAATGTGGTGCTCTGTGCCACCTTCTGTCTATTCAGCTGTATTTGGATTCTCTTTTCTTTCAAGGGCTCGGCCATTTAACAAAAGATCATTGTCGTCTTTTCAACCGGTGAAGCAGCAGAGAAGAGAAAGGCGTTTCCTAACACAACAAACCAAAAGTAGCATACGCACAAACACGTCTATAAGAAAACATTTTTAACAGTGTATCGCAGCTATGACTAACAACCTCCCCTTTCTTTTCTACAGTTTTTCTTCTACTTCCTATAAACATTATATTCATCTGTCATCACACAAGAAGCCTCAAAAACCACAGCATCTGGAAATCAGCCAGAGGAATTTTCCATGGTGTCAGAACAACACGTGAAGCCGGTATTTACCTTGTGAGTTATTGAATTCTTTAATGATGACTCTGAAAGATGTAACGTTTTTGCCACATTGTTTGGTAACATAGCAGCAGGAAACTGTGATAACAAAATTGACGTGTAAAAACATTTAATGAATAGATGACAGTTAAAACCTTTAGGTAAATTCCTTGACATGAGTAAAAATCTCGATTTTTTTTCCCCCTAATTTTCCAGCACTTGACAGTATTAAAGCCTCCAACTGGATAATACTTCACAGAATAGGTTAAAGGTTAGGCTAAAGGGGCCTATTATGCTGATTTCCACTGCCATTGTTTTTTGTTCTGAGCCTCTACTGGAGTAGCTTTGTGGGATTTACAGTTATGAATAATTATTATTACTATGATGCCTTTGTGCACCATCACCGTTAGGTGGGCGGGGCTTCTGTGCTTGCAGCTAGAGCTGTGTGCCTGACATGACCATAAAGGATATCCGATCTCAATGACATCATACAGAGCCAAGAACAGAAAAAAAGCACAATTAGTGGACGTAATGTTTCACTGAAACTTTGGCCATGAGCTTCCACAACTGTAACAGTTCATGCACTCACCGGACATTTACTTAATATGTAATCATGGCTTAATACATTTAATTATGTACACATGGTCACGACGACTCACTGAAGTTCAAACTGTGCGTCAGAAAGGGCAAGAAAGGTGCTTTAAGACTGTGAATGGGACATGTTTGTTCACAGCCTGGTTTGAGAAACTGCTGATGTTCTGGGACTTTTCAGCACAAACTTGGGTTTATGGAAAACGGTCCAGAAATCCCTTGCTGATACCAGAGGTCAGATGAGAGCTGCTTTGAGCTGATATGAAGGCAACAATAACTCAAACAACCACTCGTTCCAATCAAAGTACACTTGAAGCAGATGGGCTCCAGCAGCAGAATACCACATCAGCTACCTGCTCCCAGCTAAGAACAGGAAACTACAATTCAAACAAGCTCACCAAGATAGAAGACTGGAAAAACAATGTCTGATGAGTTTCTATTTCAAGTAGGATCTTTGAGGAATGCTTCCAGCACCTTGTTGAATCTGTGAAATGGGACCAGCAAAGTATTAGTAAGGTATACCTAATAAAGTGTCCGGTGAGTGGCTTTGTGCACATTGGCGACGGTTTCATTGCTGTAGCTGATGCCCCTAATACAGTGAAATGTAAAAATCTGTCATCTATTAGACAGCAGTCTAAAGGTCATCTGGTAAGCCGAGATGCTTTTTAACATGCAAACAGAGTTAAAGTTAAATTCTATAACAGTGTCACCAATAACAAGAGGTTAAGGCCTCTGCTTTTGCTGTGGTAACAAAATGACATGTTTTAAAGTTTATTAGCTGAGGCTGACTGAATGTACGCTACAGCTTACAGCGCCCCACATCAAAGCAGCCAAAACCACTTTCACAGACGCCTCCATAATGTCAAATACATTCTAATCTCCACGACTTTCTTTAAACGCAGTGAACAATATTAATCAGTTGTAATGTTAGTAAATTACACGAATGACCTGTGTTGACGGTCCTCATTCAGAATAGTTCAGCTCTGGCATCAGTCGAGCCTCCAGCTGGTGATTTCCAAGTGTGATTCTTGAATTTTCCCGTATATGATGTTTAACCAGAAATAGGAGCTCCAGCATTGTGACAGCAAGAAAATCTGAACTGGACGTGAACAGAACAGAAATTTGTCTGCAGTATTTTTTAATGTCCGACTGAATTTCTTCCCGATTCATCTTTCTTCATATTTGTTTAGACATTTTTATAAGTGAGTTATCAGAAGTAAAGAACTGTTTGTTCCTTAGAGTTTATGTTGAGTGCCCACCAACCACTAGCTCAAAGAAGAGAAAAAGAGGAAATGCCAATTCTAACAAGCTTCCAGAAAAAAGGTCCATGTTTATGTTCCACTGTGCATAACCCAACTGTGTTTTGTGGTTCGGTTTTGAATAACAGTGGTCTGGCTCACAATGTAGAGGATATAAACCCCATGCCTCCACTGTTTTGGCTGAACTTAACATAAACACATGCAGTAAAATTCATTTCATTGGCAGGCCAACCCTTACTGTGGTTACCAAACCTGTTTATGGCATTGTCATGTAAATGCTGGAAAAAGTCACAGGCTTCTCCCACAGGCTACAGTCCAAAACATTCCCCAAAATTCACAACGTACAAATTATCCAATAGCCAGCAACTAATGGGAGATTTTATTCCTTTTGTACATCAAATCTTTCAGCAAGATTACACAAAAGCTACAAAGCTGAATCTGACAAAGCTCGATGGACAGGGGGAGTGTGTGCAAAGTAAGAACTCATTACAGTTTGGTGCAGATCCAGATTACTTTCTTTCAAACTGTGAGAAAGGGCACTGACCTTGGCAGAGGATGCACCCTCCAAATGTACTTCTAGTTGCATTTTGGTGTTGTTACTCTGCCAGTCCCTTCTGCTCGCTTAGTTGTATCCGTGCGCCAGTAGAGGGGAAAGAACTGGCATAAAAACTACGAAAAAACAAGTCCAAAAAACAGGGTTTGTGAGACATAACTTTATGTGCATGATCTTTATCTTTAAGTGTAGTGGGTTATTCTGGCATAAATGACTTTTAAATTGGCTGAAAGGAAAACACCAGACTGGGTTTGGCAAATAGATGTGGACAACACAAGAGTTCCAAAATTTTGAAGTCCAAAGCCATAAAAATATATACAAAAATAAAGTAGTAAGCTAAATTTGACATAGTTGAGTTAGGTAAGCATTTTACAGTGAACATTATTAAATATCTTGTTTTTCTGATAGTAAGAGGAAAAACGTGCAGCTGTTTCAACACTTGTTATTTTTGGGATACTCGTGAAAAACAGGTGTCCTCACATACTTGGCCACTCAGCATGACGGCTTTATGCGTTACAGATAAAAAGTTACATGTGCATGTGTGTGGCACAGTGTGTCTGCTCGTGTGTCACTATGTGCAGAAAAGAGAAACAAACTGATGCTTACTGAACAGCAAAGTAATGTGTGGACGTGACTTACGACCACACAAACAATACCTGGGATGCCTTGAAAAGAATCCCGACTATGAAGAAATCTGCAACCACTGCATCATCCGTTACAACCAGCAGCAGCATTCACGAGCACTTTCAGTCAGCTCAGTGCATGAAACTCTTCAGGAGAGAAGTGCCAGGAACACAGCCACAAGCCTTACAAGCTGTCTTCATCACAAGCATTTTTCTGGCCTTTATGGACAGAATGCTATGAAGACTGATAACACCTGGTTTCCTTTCAACAGGAAAATCAAAGAAAAGATTTTTTCTTTAATAGTCATTCTGTTGTAGATTTGCAGGTGTGTTTGCGATCACTGTCCTGTTGCATGAGCCAATTTCAGGCTAGCTTTAGCCGGCAGACAGATGGCCTCGCATTTGACCCTAGAGGCGTTCCTGGTTGACTCAATGAGTGCACGCGGCCCAGCTCGCACAGCTGCAAAACAAGCCCAAATCAGGACCCCTCCACCACCGTGCTTGACAGTTGGTATTGTGCTAACATGCAGTGTTTGTTATTGGTGGCCAAACATCTTCATTGCAGTCTTATCTATCCAAAGGACATTGTTCCAGAAGTCTTTGCAAACCTAAGCCCTTCAGCTATGTTGTGAAGAAGAGAGAAAAGGCTTTCTGCTGAAAAACTTTCCAAAGAAGTCCTACATGTTCAGTCTTTTTCTAACTGTCATGAACATTAACATTTAACATGCTGAGGCCTATAGAGTCTGAGAGACACACCTGAATGCTCAAAACGAGAATACGTTCGTTTTCAAAGGCTTGCTCACAGTTGTGGATGATTAATTAATGAAGTGCATTTGATTAGCAGCACCTGGCTGCTACTTATCTTCTTAATTTCTATGGAAGCAGTAAGGGTCCTCTATAGGTCAACATATGTATTAAATATTTAGTAAGACATAGCACTCGCACCATAAACTGAAACAGTCATGGTTGCTATAAAAATGAAATTAGCCAGGCCATCCAAAATGTCTCACAACATAAATACTTATATTCTTCATTCTCAATTGTAATTGAAGAGAGATTTTCATATCTGTTTGATTGGCTTAACAAAACAGCCAAGCCAACTCATCCTCCTAAATCTCTGTTCTGGGTCCTGTTCAATAATTCATCTGCAGTAGAGAGCTCAGGATGTCACTTCCACTGCTACAGGCCTCTTGGCCTGGCTCACATTCTGGTTGGGAGGGCTGCCTTCTGCCATTAGAATGGCTCTGATCAGATTAACAGATGGCCTTTTGCCAACAGAGAGGAATTAGTGGGGAGAGCTGTGCCTGGCATGGCTTGGATATAGCACAGCACATTTAGCAGGCTGGAGTTACCACCACGCTTAGCACACTGCCATCATGGTAACACAAATGGTGTGGTGCCCCTGCCAGGAAAGGGAATCAGTGTAGGTTAATCACAGCACCAGTGCTGCTTATTTGGTTCCATTACATTAACAGTCACCATCCCTGTAACTTTATTCGTTACTGTAATCATTTGCTATGTGTTCAATCACATGAGTGTTTTCTGATGACTCTGAAATAGCAAAGGCACATGCTGACATACAAAAACCCAGTAATGGAAACAGGTGACTATCAAAAGGTTTCCTCAGAAGAAATTCATTATTAAAAGCAAAATGTCACAAAGAGAAGAAAAACCGCCTAAAGATAAGAGAAGGACAAAACAGTTGTAAAGGACAGAAGGTATGAAAAGAAAAGAAGGTGAGGAGTGGCAGACAGTGTTACAAAAGGATGAAGTGGAGAGGAGGAATACATTGTGTGTGTGTGTGTGTGTGTGTGTGTGTGTGTGTGCGCACGTACACACATGCACACTCTTTTTACTATATGTTTTCTATATTTTTTTTAAACAAACGAAATATCCCTTTCTAGCTCTAAGA
>VOQJ01020575.1:12042-26243 GCA_015052665.1 Apistogramma diplotaenia | reverse complement strand
CGCGGCGTCATATTCCTGTACTGCTACAAAACAAATGAAAATAACAACAAAAAAATTAAAACATACAAAAAAAAAAAAAGAGTAAAAGGAAGACAAAATGAACCTATCATTGTTAGTAAAATGCTTCATTTGTGCTCACTCACTTTAAAACCACCTCCCACACACAAACATGTTGGGAGGGTCCTAATTCCCTGTGGGATGCAGCCCCTGAAGAGGCCTTATATTTATATCTGTCGTCAGTGCAGCGCTGCAGAGACTTGCTGGCTCATAAATCTGACCATGCTTAGCAAGCACAAATTTCCACCTCATTAGCGCTCCACACCCTGTGGAGAGACCTGAAATACACACCGGTTTAGAAATTTTGCCAATCATCCAACAGTAGGATTGCTCTGCTGGTGGCTTTGACACCTCCTCACACACCTAGTTTAAGAAGACTGTGTCATTTTAATATGAAACTATTTTACAAGATAAGATTTTCTGACCCAGATTAACACACAGCCAATGTAAACTATTCCCAACAGTCCTCAAATGCTAAACCACTGAGTATGCATCCAAACGCAGCCTAATCCATTCCTCTTATGAAGCATTGTAAAAAATTCCCACCTCTGTGATGTCCACTTCGATTATCGCACACCCCTTATGGTTTTATCCTACACCAGTGTTGCCTGTGGGTGGATACACCCCATCTTTGAACTCCAAACTAGAGCCACAGTGAGGTATAAAATAGGCTCAATATGCCTCCCCCTCTCCACCTCCCACACTAAGCCTTAGCCCTTCACTCAAGCTTCAGTCTCTTCTCTCAGGGGAAACATGTATGTCAGAGACAGCAGGTGTGAAGTGAGATTAGAAAGCACAGGAAGAGGAGGAGGGGATGGAGGATGATAATGGGAAGGGAAGGGAAGAAAAACACAGGGATAATGTTGATTGTATATGTGCCGGTGTCTCACTTTGTATGCAACCAAGTTATGTGAAGTTAATTTTGTATGCTTGTGCATCAGCTGAGCACATACACTGCTAATAGCCTTTGTTTCTCCTCAGAGAATGTCACTCGTCAGGCCCATATGATGGACAGCTTGGTGGCTGGCACCGGTAGATGAAGAAAGCTCCCAGGCCATCCACTCCTCAGAGCAGCAATTATCTCTTAGCCTCAGCCCCACACCATGGGCCTGCATGAGAATGAGCCCAGGGCCATGCCTCAACGTCTGGCATTCTCTCTTTGGAAATACCGACCACATGCACATACAACACTCAAAGTGATGGATGCACAGCCTAGCTCGCACATACTAAAAGAGGTAGGTAGACAAAGCTATAGTATGCTAGTACAGTCCTCCAGTGCTCGTTCCTTCAAACAGAGACGCTGGAACTGCTGAATATTTAAGAAACGCAACGTGTCAGCACACATTTAAGCTGGGTAGACACGGGCTAGAAATGAAGCTGCTGAAACTGACAGGTGAAGCCCTGTGGCCAAGATCAAGACCAGGTAGCATTTCTGCTGCAGCCTGAGGGTGAAAGAGTACAAAATACCTGTATCAGCTAAGTTCTGATACAAACTCAGAAGAGCCAGTTCTGGTTAAAGTTAAACTCTTAGGACTGTAAATAACATCTTTACAGTCAATATTAGATCATTCACTAAAATAATAAACACTAGCATCATCCGATGACAGAATTTTGGCTTTTGCTGATCAACCAAACACTTTGATTGAAATAAACAGAGAAAAAAAACAAGATGAAAATTGCTCGACTTGTTTGGCATAAAGAGGAGGCGCATATGGCCCACGAATAAACAAAACTTCTGTCAATATTAGCCTGTTTGTTTATTTGCTTGCATAGCCCATCACTTACACTGGTGTTTAGTGTTTGTGCCCAGAACAAACAATATTTCAAGAGAATGCTTCTCAACCAGCTGAAGAAGCTTGTACATCCCGCCCATTTCCCCCGAGATAAAACTGTAAACATTTCACAGCTGCTCTCTCCGTTTCCTCAAACCGATAGTAACAGCAAAGTTTTCCGGTGCTGTGATTCTTCCTTCAATTTGCATGAAAGCGGGTCTGAGCCATAGTGGCAAGGTAACTCATCAGCATATTGACAGATATCCATTTTATTCAAAACTGACCTTAAAACACATTCATCATTCAGCACTGAGAAAAAGCAAACAGCGCTTTTTGTAGGCCTCCAATTATTTTCCCAGTGAACACTGGCAAACAATAAACGACTGGGAGAAATAAAATGGGTTGTGCCAACAATCATAGTATGACACTTGACTTTTCAGAAATTAGTCATTCCAAAAAAAAAAGTATTTTTCAGGAAATAATTTGTTAGGCTGACACTAAAAGCAACATTTCTAAACAAACAAACAAACAACAACAACAATAAACAGAGTCTTGTATAGGAGGCTGTATTCCTCTCCATAAACAAACTTAATCACACATTGTTACTATAGAGCTTTTAAATCAGATGTTACAAAGGATACAAATGTATGTGTCTGTCTTCAGTATCTAACTCTTTTTCATCAGTTTGGTATCAAAGCCAATTAAACTCCTGCTATACTGATCTGGTCAGTTAAGTATCAGGGTGTCAATCAGTGAATGAATTAACAACTGGTGCACTAGAGGAGCAACAATGAGATGACCCCCAAAACAGCACCTTACAGGTATAAGCCTCTGACATTTTTCCCTCTGTGTCTTTTCTGACTGTTTTTTTTTTTTTACTAGTTTTGCATTTGGCCACAGTCAGTGTCACTGCTGGTAGCATGAGGTGATATCTGGACCCTACAGAGGTTTCACAGGTAGTCCAACACATCAATATGCGTCTTTGTCAGAAGGTTTGTTGTGTCTTCCAGCACAGTGTCATGAGCATGGAGGAGATTCCAGGAGAGAGGGAGTTACTCCAGGAGAGCTGGACAGGGCTGTAGGATCAGCAGGACCTGCTCCTTTGTGCAAGGAGGAACAGGGTGAGCACTGTCAGAGCCCTACAAAATTACCTAAGGAAGCCCACTGGTGTGAATGTCAACATGAGGGTGGCCCGAGGGCCTGTCGTGCTCTAATGGGCCCCCTGCTCACTACCCGACACCGTGAAGTCCAACTGGCATTTTCCATAGAAGAGCAACTTGGCAGGTCCACAGATGAATGCAGGTTCACCCTGGCAGACATTAAAGGGTCTGGAGAAGCTGTGAGGAATATTATGCTGCCTGTAACATTGCTCCGCACAACCGATTTGGTGGTGGTTGATGGTCTGGGGAGGCATATCCATGGAGGGACGCACAGACCTCTGCAGACAACACTACCCTGACTGCTGTTAGGTGAAATGAAATCCCATTGTCAGACCCTACACTGGTGCAGGCTGTTCCTGGAGGATAAAGGAATTGATACCACTGACCGCTCCCCACACTTGCCTGAGCTAAACCCAATGGGGCACATGGGGGCCACACAAACTACCAAATACCATTTTGAGATGCTGCAATGAAATTTCATCAGAATTGACGAGTCTGCTGCAGCGTTTTGTTTTGTTTTTTACTTTTATTTTCAGGGTGTCTTTAAATTCAGCTTCTGTAGGTTGTTCATTTTCATTTCCATGAGATGATGGGCATCATTTCATTTCTAACACATTACCCAGTGCATATGATTAATGACATACAGCATTATTTTTTTTCCATTGAGATCTGATGTGTTTTCCAAATAGACAGACAGAATTATATAAAGGTGGCACTCTCTCAAACATACCTTTTCTGTATGGTAATTTCTTTTGGTTCATTAGCTGTCAAATACACCGAAGTAATGGAGTTTATCAAATGTGTTATGTCTTTGAATAAAGTGAAGACGGCTGACTTCATGTCCATACTGCTGATTCCACAACAGAATGCAAAACCTTGGACACACCGTTGGTCGAAAGATGAGCACATTTCCCTGAGACACAAAGTTAAAAATAGCACTTTTCCTAAATATTTAAGCAGCATAACTTTCTTTACTTTAATCTTGCACTGATTCAACAGCAAATTAAGAAAATTAAGAGTCTAACGCAAAAATCTGGCCTGCATAATCCATACTCGGTACAGACCATGCATGTAACACAGCTAGCTTGTAGTCCTTCAGTTGCTGCATTGGAGGTTTGATCTCATTCTTCCAACAAAAGGCTTCTTGTGAGATTCTCGAGTTGTCTCACATGCTCCGCTCTTTTGAGAGCTGGCTGCAAAATTCTGAATTATGTTTATGTCAGGAGACTGGAAGGGCCTTGGCCAAAGCTTCAGCTTGTGGCTCTTGAGGTAATCCACTGTGGATTTTTGAGGTGTGTTTAGGATCATTATCCTGCTGTAGAAGCAATCCTTATTTCATCTTCAGCATTTTTACAGAAACTGTGATGTTTGCATCCAGAATTTGTTGGTATTTAATTCAATCCACACTTCCCTCAGCAAATGAAATGTTTCCCACATCACTGGCTGCAAGAAAAGCCGTGATATACTGTATGCACCCTGGACTTATCAATTGAAGAGAGATTCTTTTTTGTAGGCTTTTTAGCTTTTTAGCTTTTTTCCATCTCAAACTTATCTTATCCAAAACCAAAAAAACAATCCCACAACTTCTACTCAGTCCACTTGTTCTCAAAATGCATAGTCCATGCAATACTAGTCCACCCTGCTTGTCTACACAGATTTCTGAAACTGCATTTTCTGGTAAAAACTGCAGGACAGCTTTTCTTTTAAGGATTATTCCATTGAGATGGTTTTTGTGTGGGTATCACTGCACAGAACAGTGGACCACTTCCCCAGAGTCTGCTAAAGGTCTTCCTAAAGGCTTTGTGCAGTCAAACGGGGGTTTATTTTTCCTTTGTTGTGTTTCCTGCATGCAGTCCCTTTGAAAGGTTGAAGTTTTCCATTTAGTCCCGACTTCAACTTGACCTCTGCCAGTTATTTCCAAAGCTTTGACCGTTCCTAAGGATAATCTCCACCTTTGGGGGCTTAAATGAACCAAATTCATTCAATTATTGACTGTAGTTGTTCTCCCAGGCATAACAATCAAGTGCTGATATCCACTGAGAGTCATTGCATGTTAGCAGTAAACAAAAAACAAGTTGGCAACTAAAAATTGGGTGCCATTTTCTTGTACAGATTTTAGAGAGCTTATAAATGAACCTTTGATTCAAATTTTAGAGACTGCCGTGTAGATTAAAAACCTTGGCAGAAAACTTGAACAAATGTAAAATATTACACGACCACATGTCTCCTGCTTCTTACTTCACCTGCAGCTGGCTCTAGAAATCTGCCTGCCTAAGTGTGCAGTGCACAGCTTCTTACTCCACACTACTTTATCATAAATACCAGGTTATGTGTGGAAAATGTTTTGGGCATGCCCCCCCAAATGTATCATTTATACATCTGAAACTTTTCCCTAGTGGAAACAAAGCCAATTTCTACATTTGTCATTTGCAAAGCATACAGTACAACGTAGGCTCAGTGATCAGAGTCCTGGACTTTGCTGTTGAACAGATGGTCAGTGAACCTTAATGACGACAGCTTTTGTTTACAAAGGTGACCCCCGGTCTTGTTTATGTAAGTTACCAGGTAGCGATTCACTGAAGGCCCACTGACCAGAATTGTCCAGTTTTCTGCTGATAAGCCATGACTGGTGACCACCTGATCAGCCTGAGATCCATCTGATCCTGTGCCAGCTTTCTCTGCTGCTCATTTCCTCTTACAGCTCCAGCAGGCTCCATTGGTTATGCCTTCTCTCTTTTTGCATTGCAGTGGTCAAAGTTGATGCTGTTTAACATTAATTTGCTCCATCTTCAACACAATCTGCTCAGCTCAGTCAGAAATAATTTAATGCTCAATTTCATATTATGAACATCACTTAGGCTACATTCACACTGCAGCCTGAAGTGACCATTATATGATATTTTGTGGAATATGATTTTTTTGCATAGTCGTTCACATTTCCAAATATATGTGACTTGTATGTGATCTCCTGTGTGAACAGCAAATGAACCTAAGTGTCCGGCATGCGCAGTAAAGAATGTAATAATGTCACATGTAGCGAGCGTGCTCAGTGTTTGCAGAAGTAAACATGGATGGTTGTTTGTTTGGTTTTCTTCCTGTTTCCTCGTAGCAGGATTCAGAATAGTAACGTTTGCCGAGTATCGATGATGTGCAGGTCGGATAAATACGACCCGGCCGTTCAGACTCAGGTCGCATATGAAAAAATCTGATCTGTGTTCTTCAGACTGGCATGAAAAGATACGATACAGGTCGTATATGGGCAAAAAAATCTGATTTGGGTCACTTCAGGCTGCAGTGTGAACATTCAGACGTACAAATAATATACTCAGCCCATTGAAACGTGTTAAATTGGAACTGAAACAATTATACCTCAAATATGAGCTATAAATATGTAATCTATGTTAACTGTTAAAGCTGTGTTGTGTTTTATGTAAGCTGTGTTGTGTTAACTAATTAAGCAAAAAACACAGTCATTTAGCCAATATTAAAATGTATTCAGAATTAGCACGTCAATGATACAGTCAGCTAACAAATCACACTGCTCTTCTGCACCAGCTGCTTTTAAAATTAAAAGTATTGGTACTTGGTATCAGTGATATTGGCCCCGTATTTACTTTGTATTGGATCAATACAAAATTTTGCCGTACTGCACACAAGTAGTTTTGAGTGTGAAGATGCAGAAAATGTTCATCAGTGCACATATGAAGGACCACAGCCTTACAATCAGCCTGTAAATCATCAAAGAGACCAGCAACACACAAAACAACGACCACCAGTGAGAAATTCATTTGTGATGTGGGGACAACCAGTGGAGAACCAGTGGAGAACCAGTGGAGAACCAGTGGAGAACCAGTGGAGAACCAGAAGTGTCTCAGCAAGTGACAATAGCTACCATTAGCTAGCTGTTATTTCATTAAAAGATTGCTATAAAGTTGGGGCAAATTTCTTTGGCTATAATATTATTATAATGTTTATCACTTGAAGATCATCAGCTGTTATTGATCCCATGACATCGTCTGGTATGAATCAACATATTTTCATGGTGTTTGGCGAGAAAGGAGACGGGGGAACATTAGAACTTTTCAGTATAACAATGTTAACATCAGTATTCTTTCTCATTATTTAAACAATGTTACCTTCTATTTTGGAAGTTATCAAATATTAAAAAGTATACTTACAGCACAGTCAGTGTTTTACAGTAGTTCAGCTACATCTCTATAGAGTGTTGCTCCCACTGGCACTCATACAAAAGCTAAAGTAACCAAAGGAACTTCACAAAGTCCTGGCTTCAAAATCTCATCCAGAGCTCAATCATCTCTCCAGAAAAATATGTGTGGTGCACTAAAATAATTTTTAATTCTTCTGGTCCATTTCCTGTGAGGACAGCTCTGGACTCCATGTTCTGGACATACACAGTAGTTCACCATGAAGAAACACCACTCAGACACACAACCACCTGCTACTGCATAGAGCACTCCCCCACAGCCCCGTGTTTCACATGTGTGTTTTAAAGAGCACTGCTTAAAATTCACACTTCAGTAGAAACACACTGCTGACAGAATATCTGCACTTTTCTTAACATAGCAAGCACATGAACTTTTCCTGTTGTGGTTTCAGCACAGGGTCGCACTGCAGAGGCTTGAGTTCACCACAGATGTCTTGATTTATGCCTCTAAGTGTAAATAGTTGGGATACTGGCAACAATTTATGATCTACAGCAGAAGAACAAACTGCTAAAAATAGAAAAACGAAGTTTTCTTTGGTAAACAAGAAGGCGCTTTAGGCTACATCAGCACAAATACCTGCCTCCTTTGTTTCCTCTCGGCCTTTATTTTGGTCTCCACCAACTTCACTGTTGCTGCTGTGTACTATGTAGACAGAGCTGACAGGGAGAGGACATTTAGCACGCAGAAATACACATAGCAACTCCAGCTTCTCTGTGTGCTCTGCTAATATTTACATTGCCAGGCCGAACACTGCCACTATTGAGCTTGGCCATTCAAAATAATGTTTGACTAGTATTAGAACAACAGTGAAGGAACACTGTCTGAGCAATAAGTCCCTCAGGGTGCGGCCCAGATAGAAAGGGGAAGGCAGAGGGGTGCGAGCTGATGGCATCTTTTCACACTAGTTAAACACCGAGTGAGTCAGTATTTTTGTGTTGTTGGCTTTTCTTTATTCTGGCCTTTAGCGTATGTGGAGGTGTGTGGATTGACTAATGTGTGGAGTATCTGACATTTCTTTTCTTTCTTGCTCGTCATGAGAAGTTATGAATGGAATATAGACAGATGATTACTAATTAGATTTGCATGTTATCTTTAGTATAATTCCGTAGCAGCCTGCACATGTAAAAACGACTAAAAACTGAATTGAGAGTGAGGAGAACAGTTCATGCATATATATAAACAATTACATTCGGCCAATCGTCTAGTGGTGACTGGAAAAGTGAAGGTTTGTGGAACAACCCAACCCAAGGAACCGCTTTGACTTGTGTAAAACACTATCTTTGTGTTTGTTCAGGTGAGGTGTTTACTGGTTTTGATAGAGTTCACTGTCCACAGGTCTGTCACCACTGAGCAGGTCAGGTCAGATGAAGGCTGACATGGATAAAGAAGAAAAAAGCTAACAGATCAAAGGGTATGTAATTTAAAAAAAAAACATTTCTCAAATATGATGAGAGAGAACCACAGAGGTGGGAGAGTGGGCCAGAACAGGTACAAAGCATTACAGACCACAGAAAGCATCTTTCATGGTTAGTACTGCCATCTAATGGTGACCAATTTACTGTATTATTGTGTGTGTTTACAACAGTATGTGAATATTAGTGACCTTTATGGTTCTCATGAGCTGATATTTGGGTGGGGTTAGCAAACTCTTAAGATTTTTGTTGAGGTATTAACCAAAATACCTACAATGTAAGACAGCATCAAGATTTTAATTTAAATAATGCAGACCCAGATGTGCATAATTTATTTATTGTTTGACAATTTATGTGTGCTGTTCTTAACTACCTTAGTAAAACCAAATAAAGTTTAAAGTTGAGTTTAAAGCAGTGTGACTCTAAATAGAGCTTGAAATTGAAAAGCTGTATATGACTAAAAGAGGTTAAATCTGATCAGTGAAAACATTTGAATTCTCAGTTTCAACGCTGGCAGATGTTCTGTGAAAGACCAAAGAGTAGCTGAGCTCACGCTGAAGGACGTGGATGAGTTGATGTCTAAACCACTAAAGCCACCGTAATACGAGTTGATGGGTAAGCTTCACAACATAACTTTAAGGTTTCCTTCCAGGTATTTGATGTTATTTAGGTTTGGACTCAAGCAACTGAATCAATGGATTCACTGCAGTAATTACTGGCGGCTTTCTGAGGAATGTCTGGAGCCGCTGTGCCTCGCGGATGAGATTTCAGGTTGGTAAGAGGTGATCTTGCGAAGTTTCGCCCTCTTTCAGTGAGCTGGCAGCAGATGGTCTGCGTTGGAACAGATTTACATTGCGCCTGGAGGTCAGCTTGAATCTGCTTGGCAGTTATCTGAGCTGCTATGTCAGGTATTTGAGCAATATTCGATCTCTGACAAAGCAGATATTTTTTTCTTGTGGTCTCACTGAGAACAGAGCTGCAGTGCCACAGGCCACAAGCACCACAGTAACTTGTTTTTTATGGAAATGTGGACACACTTCTCTGGATGTAAACTTGTAGCAATCACTATTTCACTACCTCTGTCCACAGTTATCATTTCTATAATCAGTCATATACGCAGTGATGACAGCACTGGCAGCTACTTGTTTATGCAGTGAGCAATGAGAGGCAATAGGAACTTTCTGCCCAAGTACTTCTGGGAAAGCCTGCGCACTGCCAGTAACACTGATGATACAGGCACTTGAAATGCGACATTATTTAAAAGTGCAAGGATGCAAATATATCAGTAGAATTCCCAGCTTCTAACACAGAGATATGCAAGATGTCTAATAAACGGGAGGCGATTTAGGGAACTGCAATCAAATATGTACTTGGCTATCAAAACTTTCTGCAGCCACTTTTCTGCCACCAAAGAAAACCTGGACGGCAACAACGTCTGCATTCAGTATAAGGCTGTTAATGTTCAGCTGAGGCTTCAGCTTGTCATAATGTAGCTGTTAATATTTAATTGTTGTTTTAAATACTATTTAACTGCGTAACCTCACTGTTTCAATTTGCCAGTGCCAGCAAAATCTTAAACAAATATTAGCTCTGGCAGGACATCAAGTCAGAAAAGATAAAGCCAATGGCCATAATGAATGGTTTATAGAGTCACCTGCTGGACAGAAAAGGTGGACAAAGACGGCGGGAACAGAGTGGAGGGTAGAGCGCAGCATCCACTGATAGAAGGTGTTTGATGTGTAAGCAAATAAAATGAATGTAGGACATACAGGGATATGGGAGAATTCCTTATATACCAGTGACCTCTGCCAATGATATATATTGGTTCTTAAAAAAAAAACAAGTCCAGAGTAATAACTGGACCTGGTCAATATTTATTATAGCTCTGGCTGTTTGTATTTGTAGAGATCCACTGATTCAATTTCCCTGACAGACAGCAGTTCCTGATATTTTAAAGGTCTGACCGGACAATTCAATATCTTTGCGCAAATCAATATTTGATGTTTTATTGATTTCTGCGTTTGCACAGGATATTGCTATCAAGCGGAGCAATCAGTAGTTTTATTCCTCTCATCAGGAGACGTGTTAGTGCATTTCTGGAGAGGTGAAAATGAACAGGAGAAATCTGAGCAGTGACCGGCTGACCAGTTCTGACCCCTGCCTGATTGACCGGTGCATACTGCATGTACTGTATTTAAAACTATTTTTTAGTGATGGCAATATCAGTGTATCAATTTTAGAGAAATGGCTAATGCTCAGACTTCAGTGTCTGTGAGCATCTCCAAGCAAGACAGCCTGGAATGCTGAAGTCTGGCTACTGCAGCTCACAACATAAAGGTGAAAACAGCTCTTTTCATTTCAGAACAGAGCTCTGAAACAAAGCCCACTGCAGTGCTACTAAACCAAAATGACTCCTCAAAGAGAGGTGGCATCTGTTTAAAGAGCCACACTTGTAGTGGTCCAACTTTTTAAAAAAGAGCAGATTTCCAAAGGGCTGAAATATGTAAAATACAATGAATATTAATTGTGTGACTTTTACCGGGCTAAGCCTCAGTAGTTGATTTTTTTTTTAAATCAACTGTAAATATGTAGCACGTATTAGAAAAAGCAGCACCAGACATGAAAGACATGTCAACACCAATAGCTTGAAACAGAAGTTACAACGTGATTTCTACTAATCACATCCAATGTGACAATGCTGGCTTCTTTAAAAACAGCTTCACTAAAACTCACTCTACAGGGGGATGAAAAGGCTTGCTATGCTATTTCTTGTGTGCTCTGCTGAAAAGAAAAGCAATTATGTCTCTTTTGAAAAGCCACTTGGACAGCTCCTGTGGCATCCTGTGAGTAGCCCCACTCATACATGACTCATTGCTACTCATTTTCATCCAGTGACTGAAAATGCACTACGCTGCTGTTCCTGCCAGCCTTTTCGTGCAATTATACTCGCACTTCTGCACGCTCATATCTTCTCCATGTGAGGTCATCTAAGGCTCTAATAACTGTGATGTAAAATACAGCATTCAGCACTGAACTAGTCCTTAGCATTTCATGTCCTTACAGTGGGTCAAATTAGCACATTATCACAACTTCATATATTCATTGTGGAACTTTCCTTTTGCAACAAGCATATGTAGAAAACCTTTATAAACATGATCTTCATTGTTGCTGTACCTCTTGCCTTTGGCCCATCCACAGAGCACATCTATATCAGGACTAAATGCACCCATCTGGCCCAAATTTAGGTTATCCAAGACACAAGGTATGGACAACAGGAAAATAACAAAGTGGAAGTACTGCAGTCGCTATCAAACACAGAAATGATGTGGCAGTTTTACTTTAAAAAAAAAGAATGAACACACAGCGGTGCAGACACATACATGCGCACAAACTCACAGCCAGTTCTTTACTGTGAGTGAAGACATGAAGACGGCCAAAAAGTAAACTGCTGGGGGTCCACCATTAAAACATTTGCAACAACATACATAATAAGACACTTAAGCGACCTTCACCCAGCTTAACATGTAGCTAACGAGGGGAAAGTGATTAAATCTACAGCTATCTACAGCTCAGAGGCAGCAGTACACCAACAGCCTCTGTACGAGCCTTGGTTTGAGCAAAGCATCAAAGCCGTCAAAAGGCTAATTTTGGAAATTAGTGAAAAATGAGAAGAGAAAAGGGTTGATGTCCTGATACAGTTCTAAACGTGCTGGAAAATGATGAAGGACCTAATGTTTTTGTTATGTCCTCCAGAGAATTGAGGATTAAAGTATCTTTCAAAACTTTTTTTGAACAGGTCCTCAGGAGGATATCAATCTGTTGCACTTGATTTTGTTTGTGAAATGTGAAGTGAACAGTAACTCGATTTTTGCTTCATTATTTCTACCACTTTTCAGGAGGAAAGCACCTATTTTCAGTTGTTCCAATGAGAGAAGCTCCTGTTATAATAACTTCTTTAATTATGAAAATAATGTTTGACAGTAAAGACAAGCCAATTCTTGCTGCTACAGTACCAGTCACAAGTTTGGACACAAGAGCAGGGTGCCGTTGGCTAGCCTGTAGAGGTCTGTGCATCCCTGCATGGACATGCCTCCCCAGAGCATCACTAACCCACCACTGATCATGCTGAACAATGTTATAGGCAACAAAAGGTTCTCCACAGCTTCTCCAGACCCTTTCACATCTGTCTGTTTCTGATTGTCTGGTCAGAGACATCCACAGCAGTGTCCTGCTGGAAGTCACTCTGTTCCTCCTTGCACAAAGCAGCAGATGTCGGCCCTGCTAACCCAAACCCCAACTTACATTTAACTTCAATTAAAATGGATGCAATAAATAAAATTTAAAGTAAATAACTTAACACAGGAGCCATTTGCATTTCCTAACAGAAAGATTCATTATGTTCTGAGTCGTGTTTACTGAAGATGAATTATGTCTGTACAAACAGCAGGTGGATTTCTTGGCCCTGTTCCAGAAAACAGGTTTAACAAACATTAAACATTAAAATCTGAGCTGATTAACTCTGAGTTCCCAGAAAGATCAGTTAGTGACAAGTTTGTTCACCCTGACTTGAGCACATGTTTGAGTAGACAAAGAAAGCCATTATCCATGCAGCTCCCCTACCACAATTCACCATGGCAACGAGTAAATAAAGAGCAACAGGGACTAAATGTAGGTGACAGTAACTGCAATCAAAAACAGTTTAAAGTCACACACAAACTCACCCATATATATATTCATATTAATGTCTGCGTATCTACACAAATATACACGTATGTAAAGTGTACTGTGTGTGGACATGATATTTGTTTATTGGGAATCAGGCAACTTTATGGGTCAGTTTATCCAGCTGAAGAACCAGATTTGGTTAAATCCAGCAGTTTTCTTTATCAGGGACATTTATTTCAAGGATACATGATCTATTTGAAGATTCTTCCATTCCAGTTCAAAAACGTGTCGATGACCAAGAAGGCCATGTGGGGTGTATGTAATGAAATTACTATCAGTGGGTCTTTGCAAATGTAACGATAAATCACCGAAGACGCAGAGTTACACAAACAACATGTTTTTCAGAACTGCTTAACATTCCTCTTGCTGCTGGTGCCCTTGCCTTTGTATGTGCGTCTGCATGTGTTGCACATATTAACCACTCTTAGTGTAATCAGATATGTGGTACAATTACACAGCCCCATTATCACCGCAATTAAAAATGATTGGAATAGCATTCTGTCAGCATTGGCAACCAAAAGCTGGTGGCTGGCTGCCAGCCTGGCGTTCACTTCAAAAAGCTACTTTTAGGTGCTGGAACATTGAGCGCAAAGCCCTTAGCCATTTTCTCAATATTAGGAAAACCAGGAACATGGTACATAATCTCACCATATTGCTTTCTTCCACTGACCACTTTTTCCTGCATGTGGGACCGTGGCAAGATTTCTCATAGTCCTAAAGACAGCTGATGGTAACATACGGCTTGCGCTAAGATGAAAGATGGACAGTTTGCATTAATAATGTCATTACATGTAAAAAAAAAAAAACACGAAAAAACTTCTGAACTTTTTGAAGAGGGGGATGGAAAAA
>VOQJ01020558.1:4854-20160 GCA_015052665.1 Apistogramma diplotaenia | reverse complement strand
TTTTTTTTTTGTTAGATGTACAAAAAAAAAAACCTTGTTGCACTCTATGTGAGACAACCTGTAAGAGGTAAACGAAAGTCCAAGTTTAAGAAGCCTAGAGTGACACAGCAGGGATCTGCAGTTACATATTCAGTGATGGAACAGCTTTAGATGCTTTCCAACTGTTTCTGCTGCTGGAGAGCCTGCTAAGGAAGTGAGGCCTGTGGAGCCCACTTCAGTTGACACGAAGAAAAAAAGATTTAAAGCATCATCTCAAATTTGGTTTTAAGAACAATGTAGCTAAATTTGCTTGTGACAGGCATGTTTCCTATGACAACTTCACACTGAATTGCAATGTCAACCTGTGTATACAGATAATGCAGCAAATTCTAATAGCATTTAATATATAAAGCACAGTGTGCCTTAAGCTTAAATGGCTCAATGAAAATCGCCTGCAACGCTATTTGTTGATGACATTTTATTAACGCCTCAAATCATTTTGTTCCTCGACGCGTACGAAAAAGTGATGCAGATCAAGACTTAGCGTCAGCTTGTTTTCAATTTGATCCCCAGTTGAAAGCACAAAATGTCTTGCAGCTGTATTACATTATGGTCTAATGAGCCCACTGTCAGTCTAAAAAAGAAATTATTAGTTTTGTTCTACTACTCAACAACATTTTCTTCTACAGACTTTTTCCAGGATTGGCCAGCCCTTTTTTAATAAAAGTTTGGATCCTAGGCAAAGAAAATACTGCTAATAATAAAAAGTACCAAAGCAAAGTTTAAAAATCTGAATTGAAGGGGATTAAAGAAGTATGTAGGCTTATTTTAAATTTGTTTGTTTCCAGGCGCTGAAAAATCCACAGAAAGTGGTTAGTGATGCAAAACTCAAACATAAACACCTGGTGGACGCATCTCAGACCTAATTGTGTTAATTACAGGGTATCACAGACACTTCCACATGGGGAGAGGTTAAATAGGTCCATAATACTACCATTAAAGATTTGTGTTGTGTACTGACAATTCAAAATTTAACGTTTTTGTTTTTTTGGTTTTTTTTGGGGGGAGGGGGTTATGTGTGCTCCTTTCCTCAGGGTTAGAGGAGTAGTACTCTCTGGCTTGTTTTTCAGAACACATAATAATAGCCATGGTCCATGATGGTATGGGGAAGGGCATTAATGCAGATGGCATGGGTAACATCTGTGAAGGCATCAATGATACTGAACAATATGCAGTGCATTACACTGGTTTTTGGAACAGTATAGATACTGCAAGATGGTGTATTTTTCACAGAGGGCCTTGCTCATTACAGCATGACAAAGCCAAACCACATTTTCCACATATAATAACAGATTGGCTCTGCTGTGAAAGACTCTTAGGGACAGCATTCAGCAGAAACAACTGTGATGTATGCCAGAACGCCATTGTGTGCTGGCACGCAGATCGTCACAAAGGCATTTTTGGCAAGACATAAAGAACTGCTACTTTCTAGCTGCCCTAGTTACCCGATGTGCCTCCCTGTGACTTAATCCTATGCTGAAAATCAAGTTGAAGGACCATTTAATACACACTGTAGGAGATCCAATATGCATCATGGAGGAACAAGTGCAAAAGGACAAAATGAATGTGTCCCAGATGTATCAGCCATGCTGAAGGTAGTGTGGAGGTGTACTGGAAGATGATCTTGAAGGGGAGTATACTGTAAGAAAAAAATTGAATCAGAGCTCTCCCTAAAAAATCAAAAGGGTCAACTTTTGATCAGATTACTTTCTGATCAATATCAGAAAATCTATAAATATTTTGAAATGTTACTTATTATTGGATAAAAAGTGCCAAAATATGTTTCAGGGCCAGTTTGGGGTGGATGCTCTCACACGACAATGCACTCTGCATCTCTGGTGTCAGTTATAAATTCCTTTTGTTTCATCTGCATCACATGTTTTTGCACTGCTTCACCTGCAGACTTTAATTCCCCAGTGGCATGTTGTCATAACCCTCCACAGTACTGGCTTGACATTTTTTGCATCCACTTTTTAATACTACTGTGACTGTGATTAATGCAAAGTATTAAGCAGGATCAAATAACTTTTGCTGATTTACTTTCAGAGTTGCAAAAGTCAAAAGCAAAGTATTTCAGCTCAGACACACAACATTAAAACTACATGACTGTATATTTTAGTCACTGGTGATCTTCTTTCTGAGTGATCAAAATCACCACAGAAATAAGTTCACCAACTGGAGGTAGAAAGTTGAACCTGTTCTATTACATTGCCCTACAGGAGAGATCGGTCAGTCATCCAGTCATATAAAACTCATTTGATCTGCAGTCTCATCCCATATTCTGTTATATAATATCTCTGAGACACACGCCAGGCTTCAGCTCAGTAACTGGTTCTTCTGCTCTCCAGTCTCTTGCCCATTTATTTCACTGTTTCCTTTCTTCCAGCTGAGCCCACAGGGGCAGTGACCTCATCTAAACCCAAACTCTGTGACCACTGGGCTTCCTGTGTGTCTGAAAGGAGATGAGAGTGCCAGACACCTCTCTTATTAAACCTCTGTTTAGCTATCAAGCCAGGGGGCTACAAGGCAGAGACTAGCGAGCTGGTCCAAACTGAGTCTCTTTTGTCATCTCTAACATTACTCTCTAATTGGCTCCCATAGGTCTTGAGCTTGCTGAAAAAGAATACACACACACACATGCATGCATGCATGCGCGTGCACACACACACACAGATACTTGCTTTTCCACCATTGGGGGCCTGATGTATTTTTGTACTTTTGTTCGGATCCACCCTTTTCCAGCTTTGTAAAAAAAAAAAAATCAGCTAAGATTAAAAAAATAATAATAAAGCATAGAATAGCAAACATCACTTCAATTTTTTAAAATTCAAACCTTTTGTTGCCACACAAACTTTTTGGTCACATGTGGACCAAAGTTCAGGGGAAACAATAAATATTTTAACAAAGATTACCCAAGATACCGTAGAACTGCATCAGAGATTTAAATTCTAATTGACAGCGTCTTCTTTCTGCACCAGGGTACCTTTCCCTGTTCATCAACCAATTCATATCGCTGGTTAGCTCAGTCCTGAAGATCATCAAATACACTGACACTGCCCTGCTAACAATCAGCCCATGCTCAATCCTTCTAAAAACCATGGTAATTTTTCCAAATCAATGAGTCCCCCAAAATAACAGCATTAACACAACAGGTTTCTTGATGAACCATTATCTGTACAGGTATACTGTGAAAGTACAGTAGGTGGAGTCAGGAGGAAGGCCTACTCCTATCACCAAGCACACCCCATGATACAGACAGACAGACCAGTCCTAATAAAAAAAAACAACAACAAAATTTCATAAATGTACCCAACATTAAAATGTACTTGACTAGCCCTGAGCAGACAAAGCAGCATCTGTAAGCTTCTAGTAGATGAGATTTTATGATTATGGCTCAGTCCCATTCAGTCAACAGTAAACTAAGACAGTCCAATGGAGTGTAGTCATGCCCACATCAATTTATATCTTGTATGCTCCATATTAGATGAGCTGGGAAGTGCAAAAAATTTGCTGCTAGTTTATTCTTCAAGCTTCATGCATGGTATGTGGAAATAACTGAACTGTCACTGACAAATTGCATCATTTACTAACATCTGTTGACACTGTGAATAGTAATCATCTCTGAATATGTGTTATAACAATTCTATTCCATTATTGTTGGCATCAGACATAAGGATGGATTTAATTTTTTCCATAACTATTGTGAAGATATACTAATATTTGTGAGTTTCTTTTAATGTTTGTCAGTGCTCACACTACATTCTGGAAATATCCATGTTCCCTCTTGTTGCAAGTCTGCTTCTGAAAAACCCCATTTGGAGGAATAATCAGAGGGCTCAATGCCCCCACCCTTTGATCTTTAAAAAATCTCCTTCCGCTACATGAAAACACGCAAAAGAGAGGGGTAAGGCTAAAGGGTGAAATTGGGACTTGGTCTAGAAGGGAAAGTGAGCAAGAGAGCAATCCCTTATAAGGCCAAGCAACCAATGATTCTACCAACGGATCATCTCAGTTCTACTCTTGTGCTATGCCACATACATGAAAATATTGAGCATAAGAGAAGTAAATGCATCATCTACTGGATTCTAATGCCAGTGCTGCTACTCACAAGGTAATATCCAGATGTGTTGCATGCACAATCATGAGAGGCAAGACTGGGGAGCAGAAATGACAATCTTCCCAAGTAAAGGATAAGAGCTGGTCTTCCATCATACAGCTATTTTGGAATAGATTACACTGCGCCTTTTTAGGTAAATAGAGGAGGTCATGTGAAAAGATATGGAGTTATTTTTGCATATATGTCAATGGAATATCTCATTCTGACAGTGTGTCTTGTTTTAAAGCCTTTTGCAGATTATGTGTAGGAGAGATCAAATCACAGATCCGATCTGACAATGGTACCAATCTAGTTGGTGCAGAAAATTAGTTGCAAAAAGTCATCTCTGATAAGCTCCAGAAAGCAATTCTTCAGAGAAGTGTTTTTAACTGTGCTTGTGTCCTTTAGCACCTTTGTATGATAATGGAGTTTGGGAAAGACTTATTCAAATTATTTGAACAAAAGAAAGTAGACATTTGTACTGTAACATATAATGTAATGTTATTGATGGCTATATTGCATATAGGCTACTTTTCATAACATTACTGGCAAGTTATAATATTCATATAGTTTAAACTAGAAAAAAACCCTTAAGCAAACAAAAAAATCCCCCAAAAAACGAAATCCTCATAAAGTGGCAGAAATATTTAAACTTACGCATCCATTTCACTCTTAGATAACTTAACAGGGCTTGCCTCAAAATACTGAAATTATACGTGATACCAAAATGTACTCTACGTTTCAAAAATGAGCGCTCATACCTGTGGCTTTGCATGTCATGTGGTCACGTCTGTAGGTAATGTTGCCATAGCTGTAGCTCTACCTGCATCAGGAAAGGCTGTCTAAGCTCTAATCTCATCTTCCAATCAGAGGAGCCATTTTCCGTTGTGAGACTGGAAAGCTCCCAATCACAACACAATGCACAATTTATTTTGGCCAATCGCCAAAATAAACCTGATGTCACACAGCATAAATATGTTGTTGTTTTCCCACGTCAGATGAGCTCTGAACACAAAAGCCACAATGTCATGGAAGGTGGAGATTGGCTTGCAAGGTTCAGGGCATTTGCCAGCACTGGGGTCTGGCCTGCTGGACAACGAAACAGACCAGCCCCAAGGTAGTGCAAGTGGCATGACCTCTATCAGAAGGTGAACCAAATTCTGCATTTTTACTTTACAGCTTATTGCTAGTGGGAAATAGGATTGTGCAGACAATATAAATCAAATGTTACCAACACAGATGGTTTCAGATTGAGAAATGCTTCGTACAGGCCCATGGACAGACCACTCTTTTTTGAGGAAACCCATATTTACAGATTTTTTCAGGATTTGCCACAGAAAACTGAACACCTTATTCACGTGTTTATTTTTATCTGTATGTTCATTAAACACAGAAAGATTAAGATTCATGTAGGTGCTATTAGCACATCTGAATGATTAAATGTCATTGGAACCAAGATTTCAGACAAAACTGATCAAATTTTCTTGGCATTGCCAGGTCTCCAGGGGGTTAAGCACCAAACTCTATAAAAGCAAAGGATCAAATTACCAGGGTGACTGAGCTTACCCTACTTGTACCATCCATTTGTGTTTCTTAGAAAGGGATTACCGTTGATCAATCTGCTTTATTCCTCTAATCTTTTTTGAATGCCTTATCTGGTGTTAGGCAGATATAGTTGAAGGTCAGAAATGTTGTAGTATAACCTGTAGTTTTCTGATCATTGTACCAATAGTTTAGAAAATTTAACAAAACTATACAAAATGTCCAAACACTAAATGTCAGTAAATGTGTTGTTATATTCTTTTATGAGTTCCCCTTATGTCTAATTAGCTAGTCCCTAGTTGCTTCAGACCTTGGTTCTCTCTGTGATCTGTCCTGTAGTGTTTCCCCTCTTTGAGTTTCCTGTGCTTGTTTTTCTCCATGTCCATCCTCCCGTGTTGTGTTCTGATGTCTGTGTTATCCCTCCTGTGTCTAGTCTTCAGTGTTTGCGTTTCCGGTGCCTGTGTCTTCCCTGCTTATTCAAATGTTTAGATTGCCTCTGTGTGCCAGCCTCCCTATGTCAAATCTGCTTTGTGTCATGTTTGGTCATTTCCAATGTTAAACTTTGACAGTCCCTTGTCCCATGTGCTTTATGGTTAGTTTTGCTTCCTGTGTCTCATCCGTTTATTTGTTCACCTGTGCTCATCTGTTGCCTTTCCCCGATTATCCTTCTGTGTATTGTCTCAGTCTTCCTCTTGTCAGATTGTTGCCTTCGTGGCTGTGTTCTTCTCCTTAACCTGCTTTGTTTTGTTTGCTTTTGTGTATGCCGCACTGAATGCTAGTTTTTGTTATTTACAACCACCTGCTCCTGTGCCCTGCTTTTGTGTTCTCACCTTCACACACACCAGACAGCCTGCTTTCACGCACTGTGAAAATACCTGTCCTCAGTTTGGATGCACCTGAGAACATGGATGTTTCTCATTTATCTGTGACAAGTTTAATAAAAACTTGTGATGCACAAAATCAAACTCTTTGACTTTTGTACACAATGAACACGAATCATGTGAGCTAAGTTCTTTATAAATCTAAAGTATTTTATAGAAAATAAATGTATCAAAATTTGTTCTGCATATAACAGAAGATTGGTGATGTTTTGAAATGAGAAATATTAAAGTAATAATTCTTATCATAGCAACCACTCTTTGGGTGTCTTTGAAAGTGAATGCAGGTTATTTTTCCCCTATGTTCCTTAAACATACTTAAATTACAATCTTCAAATTCATGAGTAGTTCTGAATTTTCAAGCCCAAAACTGAACTGAGGCCAGACTGAAGCAGTCTACAGCTGCTTTGCCTTGGCTTCAGTGATGTCTCTCTTTAGGACTGGCTGCCCATTAGTTTCCTGCCAGATATTCCAGGAAGAACTCTAACTGTATCTGTGAAATGGTGTGGTTATGCACGGCTCTGCCTATTTTTAAAATCTTACAATCTCAAAAAAAATGTGGGGACAAACAAAACTACACCGCAGCCTGTTGTTAAAGGCACCATGTGGAGTTTTTGACTGGTTGGGGTGCTATCAAACAGTGTTTTGATGAGTTCCCTCCTTGTTTGTGCAGATCAACAAATTGACAGATTCTGCAGTCCAAGACCTTGAGCGTTACGCATGTTTAGCTACACTGAGAATCAAGCAGCTTTTCACTGCAAAGTCAAGAACCAGAAATGAATCCCAGGAGATGAGATTGCTAATCACTTCTGCCAAGTTTATGTATAGTTTTATATATTTATTTGCTTTCTAGAAACTACAAATATCTTACACAACATGACCTCACAGATCCACATGTGAGTACACAGTCAAATTCTGAAGCACCTACAGCCATGATGATTTCTTTGTTTTCCCTGTTCTCTGTGACTTTCTTTGTTCAGCTGTGTCCTTTGTGGATTCCTTTGTTCCATCAATATGACACTCATCCCTGAAAAATGAATAGCATCATTTAGGATCCTGGCAAATTATACTCTATTTCTGCTCACCGTTGACTGAGTCCCCCAGGTTTTATATGACCAGGCTCGTAAGCTAAATCATCCTCTCTCTAACATAGCCTGCCATCAACCGTATCCTGATGGCACATTCACAGACTATAGATTAATTCACTTTCTCATATAACAATGTTTAATTACACAGCCTTCAGAGCAGCACCATCACAGGCGGAGATTTATGTGTGTTTGTCTGCAGATATGAAGTCTATATAACAGAACGCTGTCATATTCATCATCCCAATAGATGAAACTGGGTTTAATTCCTCCCTCTGTTGGGATGTAATTACAGAGGTTTACTGAGATGGAGAAGAATTCTGACAGAAATGCACACGCATACACTCAGAAATACACGCATGGCACACACAGGCACATCACAAATTCACAAAGATGAGAATTATGCCCTCTGTTTTTGCTGTATTCTAGCAGTTTAGTGCCAAAAAATGTGTGCCCAAAATAAGTCCCACCTCTCTTCCACATTCCTGGTGGAATAGATTCTTGTAATTGTGACTCGGAAAAGTCAGGAAAGAGATTTGTATCTGGCTAATCCTGTTTACATCACTGGAAGTCTTTGTTTCGGACTATTTTGAGCACAAGTGTCAGATTAGAGCAAATAAGCAGCTAATTTGCATGGGAATCGTCCTGAAAATCTCACAAGCACTCCTGATTGATTACTGTAGTTATTAATTCCCTCACGGATGCCGGTCTTCAATGGTCATCACGACCCTAAGGGGTGGTTGAGCACACTCTCCAGCAGTTTCGGCAGCCCTTTCCTTAGGCTTGGCTAATTGGTGTGAGTGTTGTCATTGATTGTAGATGAGAGGCTCCTGTTTATATCCAAGCACAAAGGAGAAGCTGGTGCACTGTAATTGGTCGGGCCAAAAGAAAGCAGAGAGCAGAAGCTAAAGGCTGGGTGAAGGAAGAGTCTTTCTCACTGTTTCTCTCTCTGTGGGTCAGGAGGAAAGTGAGTGAGCAGACAGAGTCATACTGTACTTCTGATGTACTGTCACCCCACCTCCCTCAACCTCACACACACACATACACACCCACACACGCACTATCCTCCACCACCAACAAGCTGTCATAGCTTTCAGTTATATTTTATATGCCTATCAATCATTGGTTCTACTCATGCCAATCACTACATATTTGTCCCCGGATTTCTGTCAGTCCATCACTATTCCCCTCTCTGACTTCATAATATTCTCTCTTTTCCCCAAAAATTCTATGGCAGGCCAGTCTCTGTCCCTGTAATGTCCCATCTCAGCCATATATGCAGAGACATGTGCAAACAAACACATATGTGGCTATTTGGAATTGTCTCCCACTTTTTTTTAGCCAATGCCTGTCATGATTGATTTTTTTTTCATAAAATTGCATGAGTTAAGGTGTTAAAGCTGATAGTTGTGTGAAAAAAATGTTACTCAATATGTTTCTAAAAGACAACTCATGTATTGAGTGTTGAATAGGGGGTATGTGTTTATTTTAAACAGTGATTATAGCAAATATACTGTCTACAAAAATGACTAAAAAACAAGTTGGTCACAAATCCTTAATAGGGGCAGGTTCCAAAGTTGAATACATACAACATACATATGAGACTGAAGTCTGGTTGGATATGAGTCTTTCGCTTGATTTACTAATGAGAAAAATTAGGACAATGCCATAAATGTAAAAATATTTTGATAGGTGTGGAAAATTCTGTGGGCGATCTACTAGCAATATTTATAGAAAAAGGTCAAAAACGAGCAGACCTGGTGAGACAAACTAACACACTTCAGGTCTGTTGACGAATTTCTGTCATGAATTTTGATAAACATTTCAATTTGGGCTGTAATATATTTGGTACCATTGCTTTAAGGCACTCTGCACGTGTGCCCTGCTGCCAGAGACAAGCATGAAACACAAGCTGTTTTATAGTAAATGCACAACTTTTGCATTTGTGTGATTCAATTAAATACCCTCCTCCAAAATTTTTGTGCTCTCCGAGGGAAACTCCTGCAAAAAGAGGTGCAGTCAGGCCATCCACAAAAAATACTTGAGTTCATGGCTTTCCATCACAAAACAAGCACTGCACATCTTTAATAAATGCTAACATTAGCATTTTAATACTAAAGGAGGGTTTTGTTCTGGTTCAGGGTGGCATTTCACCTGCTAATTATTTGTGAATGCTATCAAAAATGATTGAGTTGTATGAATGTGACAAAATAGGCACATAAGCGCAGGGGAAGTTGAAAGAAAAAGTGTGAGCTCTCTGATCTGGTCTTTGACAGTCAAGCTTGCACCATTTTGAGTGCTGAAGTCTGGCGGTGGGAATGCTATTGGTGAGTGGTGGAGAGCTGAAAAGCTGAAGGGAGTCATAGCTTCCCAGCGAGCCAAAGCCAGGATCACAAAAAGCAGTATTTAAGAGAGGATATTGCTGGCTGAGTAGCTAACGCTTCTCCACAGGTGTAGCACTCCACAAGTGAAGCATGAGTTCTGATTAGGGTTGCAGTTTCACAGGAAATGTGCAAAAGAGACAGAAATAGTTGAAGAGACAAAGTGTAAAAATTTGTTGCTTGTTTCTCAGACACAGAACACGTTTACATTTCCACACAGTTCTGCTCACTTGTAGCACCACCGCACATTATCCTGTTATGTAAAAATGCCCCCCCTCCTCAAAAAAACAAAAAAAAACAAATTAAATCACAGTGCTAGTGGTTAAACAAAAACAGTTTAACTGTATTCATAAATTATGAAACAATGAGTTTAAATCAAAATGTTATTATATCGTTCAGAGAATTCTTGTGTATGTGAGTTTGTCTAAAATGCCCAGTGGGGGGTTTCCAGACAAAGTGATCATACTTATATTTAGATATGGGCTTGATGCTGTTACAACATTCATTGTTTTAATTTGAGCTGATGTTTTAAAAGGTGTTTATTGTCTGTTGTTTATTTATAAAATTACGCTTGAGCATGTAACCAAACAAAGCGACCTTGCCAGTCCAGTCTTCTCAGTTTCTGGCAGTTGGCGCAACATACTTTGTTCTGCTTTTCACTAAACTTCCCCAAGATACCACTTAGTATAGCACATGCTAACCAAAACATGTCTTATAGATAACCTGTATCTTGCATGCTTGCAGTAAGATGACTCAGAAATAAATGTAGGCTAAATAAGATCATTAGAAAGCTAAATAAAGACTATCAACAGTTATTTCACCTCAAGCCTAATATTTTAAATGTCTCAATTCGCCTTCAGTTGTGTCACTTTCAAATAATTGCATTTCACGTAATATTCAATCTCAAATTTAGGCTTTGTGTGTCTCTCTCTGGTTACGCGGCTTTCACATTTGGATTATTGCTATTATTTTAAATGGAAAGAGAAGCCTGGTGACAAGAGAAGGGTGCATTATCGTTGTCTCTCTCTGGCAGCGCACCACTAACTGCAAATTTTGCAGGTTGCTCACAAGAGCCATTTAAATTGATTTGTATTGGAAGTCACCTCTGTAGTGTTTGCCTGTAAGAATTGTGCTACAGTGTGTGTGTGTTTTTGTGTGTGTGTGTGTGTAACGTTTTAGAACAAAAAGAGTAAGAAAAAGAAAGTTCTTACTGTGACACTTTCTTCTGATTAACTAGCAAATGCAATTTAAAACTCCTAATTGTATGCATTTCGGTGCATACTGCTATAAGTGTTGGCTGTGTGCATTTTTTTTTTCTAGAGGTATACACTCTAAGATCAATGTTTGTTTGTTTACCTGGTGAATTATTAATTACTCGCACGGAAAGTGAGGTTCTTTGAAGCTGAACTATCCAACCAAGCAGATTCCCTTTAATGATATAAGCAGAGCATCAACCCTTAAAAATCCTCAGCATCGCTGTACTTTCTCTATGGCTATAAACCAGCCAAGCTTAAACTGCTTATGATGTGGTGTTATATTACAAAGTCGATTTTTAAAAATGCGAGAGATGAACATCTTCTTGAAGAGAAAGTCTCCGCTTAGAGAGTTTTCCAGACAGCATATCCATCTAACCCTTCTTATACCTGTGCAATTCACTGGTGAGCTGTTTGTTGAATAATAGAAAAGCAGTCCTTGGATGAAGTCAGCTCAATGCATGGCTTTTCTGTATGAGTCAATATTCCTCTCTCAAGGATAGGTATCACACTGCAAAGAAGCTGCTTTTGTCTCTCAAGGATATTTAGCATTTGTGCAGCAGAATTAAGAGGATGATAGATTGAGTATGATGGTAAGTAGTCTGTCTAGACCGGTATCAGAATACTAGATTTAAGCCAACAGTAAAGTAGAGAGGTTCATAGCAAATATATGGTATAAAAAGATGGTGAAACCATTTTGTCTTTGTTCTTATGCAAGTACATCTCTTCAGGCCAGTCTCCAGTTTGGCATTTGAATGAAGCACGTGGGAAAAGTTATGGTAGACTGATCACCACATTATTCCACTTAAAATCACAGGCTGGAAGGGATGAAGTCCTGTCGTGCAGACCTGCGCGAGGCGAGAGACAGCAGAAGGTGGATAGGTTGAAGTGAGGACAAAATGAGGTCCTAACATTGAAGGCAATAGGACAGGGAGCCTGAAGAACAGGGAGCTCGTGAGGTGTGTGTGTGTGTGTGTGTGTGTGGGAGGAGGGGTACAAGACACACCACACACTTTCAACCATCTGGGCATCAAGTACCTCCAAGCCTGAGCACAAGGCACCGGGGAGACAAAGGGGGTCCTTCTCCCAGACGTAGGTCTTATTGACTGGGGCACCATCTGCATGAGATGACCTGTGGAAATGTGGTTCAGACAGTCACAGCGTGATAGCGGAAAACAGACGGAAACTCTCAGTGGTTTCTTCCTATGGTAACCCCCACACACGCACAAACTGCGTGCAGTAAAACACATACAGTAGACACACAGACATCGTCATCCATCCACCCACTGCTTGCTGCTACACAGAAAAAGTAATTTATTCTTCTTTGATTTCCCTTTTGGCTTCAGATTGAACGGCTGTACATTCTGCTGAAAATCATCTGAAATCATTGCTCATACAAATGTTGGAAAGGGGTGTGTGTGTGTGTGTGTGTGTGTGTGTGTGTGTCTACACGTGTGTGAGCGGCAAACAAAAACAGAAGCTTTCAGTTTACTGTACAATTAAATATTTGTGCGCCAGCTGCCAGTGCCAGAAAGTTTCTAACAAATTACTTAACTTTTTGTTTGAATGTCAGTAAGGTGATGCAGTCATTTATTTATTCTGTATTACTCATTGAAAATGCAGTGTTTTTTTTATGCTGTGGGAAAGAGGTGGGCTCTTTCCCAACCTTTCAGGACTTCCACTTCGCGGGAGAGCAGCAGCAGTCCTAAATTCCATCCATTTGTGGTCTAATGAACATCTAGGTCTTTGGAAATACTTATGCATCCTCTCCATGTTGGTGCATTCCTATAATGAATCCAGTACACAAACAGTATGTCTGCATGTGTACAGCAGTGGTCCAGATCTTTCTTTTATTGTAAGGAAAATTAAAAGTAAACAGTAAATGAAAACACAAGTAATAAGTACAAAGAAACACAGTGATTTCATGCTTCAAACAGAGCCGTCTAGTGGCTGGTGATGTCTCTTTGGATACACCAGCCTGGAGACTGGCCAGTGACCCACAAGTGACCACAGACTGCCAGGGGAAACTGTGCATTTCCTGACACTGACAAGTGGTTGCTGGCAGTCACTATATGAAACTGGTTGCAAAGAGGTATACCCAGCTGCACTGGAAACGTCCTTGAGATTGCTTTGGTCTCTAGTAGATTGTTGTGGTTCCCTGTAGTTTAGATGGAAGATGCAAACATCTGCAAACACTCGCCATCTACTCACCTCGAGGCAACTGATTTTACCTAGCAACAGCCAGCACCCACCGAGGCCTCAACTGGACCTGACTCTAAGCAGCTTTAACAGAGCCTGTTGACACAACAGTTCACTTACAGTACTTATTCTAAGCAAGTTTGTTTGTTTAATAAAGAAAAATTGAAAATCAAAAATGATTGTTATTAGTTTGTTTGTGTCTACAATTGTAGCTTAGATGAAGATCAGACCTCATTTTACATGAGTACCAAGTAATTATCGTGGTCCGCAAACTTTTTCCTGCAGCTGCATGCAAGTCATGATTTCAAATGAGTAAAAACGCCAACAAAACTATCAGTTGCAGACAGTTGGAGAGAAAGAGCCTTGATGGTTTAAATACAATCATTTATGAGCCCATTCAGTCACACGACATGGTTATTTGTGTAGCAATAATGAGCAAAATTATCATTGTCAATGAAAAAGATTTTATCTCAAAATTATGTAAATGAACCATGTGCTTATGACAGAAGCTAAATGGCCTTATCAATGGGGCTCCTCCTTCACTGACACAAAATGACTGTTTACTGGCTATAAGGTTTATTAGCTGAGTATAGCAAGTGATGGCCTAAAACTTGTCACTAAATTGCAAGATGAGAGATAAGGAAAGGCTGAAGAAGTGCTATTCTGAAAACGTGCGTGTGCGTGTGTGTTCATGTGTGTGCTTGCATTGCTACTATACGAATGTTTTGTGGGGGACATAGATTAGCTTTCACAGTTATACTATTAGATTCATTTAAGGTGTAGATGAGTGTGTATTTGGTGTGCCTTTTTGTGTGTATGGTGAGATGTTGGAGTGGGCAATAATAGATAGCTAGACAGACAGACAGACACTCCTTTATGTCCTAGCTTTTATGTGGCTCCTCTTCTTGTCCTGAAAGTGTGGAAGGTGACTGTAATATTCCACCCTGTAGCAACAGTGAAGGAATGATAATGTGCCTGGGTTAACCCCCTGCATAGTTATATCCTTCTTTCAGAACTGTTTCACAAACGATTGCATGAGCGCACACACACACACACACACACACACATGCAGTGAAGGGGCTGTTGAAATGGTAGAAGTGAAGGAGAGACACGGTGATTATATTCATACTATGATATAATATAGGGGCTTTAAAGGGGAAGGACAGAGTCTTGAATAGCAGTTACTGGATTGCTGTTATCATACAGTCTTAGCCTCTGAAGTATTGTTCAAGAATAGTGGTGGGATCGCACAGGCCTCTTATTGGAAACTTCAAGAGCAACATGTTCTCATAATTAGGCTGGGAAATTCAAGATAGGTACTCTAAACACACATGCACGGTCACACCTACACAAACCTCTCCAATCACTCGTGCATGCCCAGCACTTCATGGTCACCCAAATGGAGAGCAATACCGACAGACGCATGTTGTGCAAAGAAACGGAGTCACCCTGGTGGTTAAAACTGCCCTGATAAATATTTATTAACCCATTCTGCCTCACTAGAATTCATTTAGACACCTCAAAGAAGGTGATGTCTGCTTCTGCTTTTCCATCATGCCTCTTGCAGTTTGTGATGGTGCGCAGGAGGTAAGCACATTTGTGAATGTCTTGAGGAATGAATCCATTTATATTCCATATAAATAGAAGCATTTGTAAAATGGGAAATTCACAGGGATTTTTTTTTTTTTTTTTTTTTTTTTTTTTTTACTCCGGTTTTTTGTTTTTTTTTTTTTTTTTTTTTTTTTTTTTTTTTTTTTTTTTTTTTTTTATTTTTTTTGTTTTTTTTTATTATAATATTATAGTATTATTTAATTTGTTGTTCATTCTAAATAT
>VOQJ01020556.1:4705-48377 GCA_015052665.1 Apistogramma diplotaenia | reverse complement strand
GAGGAGTGTGATCCCGCGATACTTGGGACACACCCTCCGGTCTCCCTTTTGAAGATGGGGACCACCACCCCGGTCTGCCAATCCAGCGGCACCGCCCCAGATCTCCACGCTGTGTTGCAGAGACGTGTCAACCAAGACAGCCCTACAACATCCAGACCCTTCAGGAACTAGGGGCGAACCTCATCCACCCTAGGGGCCCTGTCGCCAAGGAGTTGTTTAACCACCTCAGTGACCTCACCCCCAGTAATGGGCGAGCCACCCCCCTCATCCCCAGACTCTGCTTCCACTACAGAAGGCGTGTCAGTGGGATTAAGGGCATCCTCAAAGTATTCCTCCCTCCGCCTGACTATAGCCTCAGTTAAACTCAGCAGCATCTCACCCGCACTATAGACTGTGTGAGTAGTACACCACTTTCCCCTCCTGAGTCGCCTGATGGTTTGCCGGAATCGCTTTGAGGCTGTCCGAAAGTCTTTTTCCAAGGCCTCACCGAACTCCTCCCACACCCGAGTTTTTGCTTCAGCCACCACCCGAGCCGTGTTCTGCTTGGCCTGCCGGTACCTGTCAGCTGCTTCCAGAGTCCCACAGGCTAACCAAGCCCGATAGGACTCCTTCTTCAGCTTGATGACTCCCTTCACCTCCGGTGACCACCATCTGGTTCAAGGATTACCACCGTGACAGGCACCAGCCACCTTGCAGCCACAGCTCTGAGAAGCAGCCTCAACAATGGAGGTGGGGAACATGGGCCATTCAGACTCAATATCCCCCACCTCCCTCAGAATGCAGTTGAAGCTCTGGCAGAGGTGTGAGTTGAAGACTGAAGGCGATAAAAGCTCACCGCCTCTCACCAAGGGCAACTCCAGAGTGGAACAGAGTCCAGCCCTTCTCCAGGAGACTGGTTCCAGAGCCCGAGCAATGTGTTGTGGTGAGCCCGACTATATCTAGCCGGTACCTCTCAACCTGATGCACTAGTTCAGGCTCCTGCCCCACCAGAGAGGTTAGATTCCATGTCCCAATTGCCAGTCTCGATAGCCGGTGCTTGGTCCGCCAGGGCCTCTGCCTTTGGCCACCGCCCGAGACACACTGCACCTGACGCCCATTCTGCAGGTGGTGAACCTACTGGAGGTGTTACTAACAGCCTGTCACAAAAACCAACAACAGTTTTTTTGTTGAATCCACAAAAAATGCCAAAGATAACAGTTTAACAGGGATAAAATGGGGTTTTTGCACCTCCAAAGTGATTCTCCAAGAGCTATTATCTGGAAACTCTGCATGGTGTGCAGAATGTCCCTAAACGTTTTGAGATAACTAAAAAATACTATCTACAGCATATGAACAGTATCTGAAAACTGTGCCTTTAGGAAATGGGAAAAATAACTCAGAAAAAAACAACAACATGGGACCTGAAAGATTAATCTCAGTGGCTGTCTAGAAGCCATTTTCAAGAAAGAGAAACAAGAAGAAAAAGGTGAGCTATGCCAGATTACTTAATAACTGGACTGAAAATCAGTCCTTATGGAGTGATGAATCCACAGTAGAAGATTTTGGTCCAAATTGTCATCGAGGTGTATCGAAGAGGTCAGCAGTGAGTGTTTGCAGCCATCTGTAAAACACGATGGAGGCATTTCAGCCAGTGGTGTTGGGGATCTTGTCAAAATAGATGGAGTTATAAATGCAGAACATTACCATCAGATTTTGATCCACCCTACAACACCATCTGGAAAGCAAGTGATTGGCAATGACTTTACTTTTCAGCATGTTTCCAAGCACACTGCCAATGCAGTAAAAACATACCTGGATTGAAAAACACATAATGGAACACCATCAGTCATGGATCGGCCTCTCCAGGGCCCAGACCTCAACATCATTGAAGCAGTGTGGGATCATTTTGACAGAGAATGAAACAGAATGCAGCCAACATCCAAAGAAGAGCATTGCATGTCCTTCAAGAAGCCTGGAGAACTGTTCCTGAAGACTACTTAAAGAAATGACAAGAAAGCTGCCTCAGAGAGTTCAGACTGTGCTGAAGAATAAAGGTCACACTAAATATTAACTCTGAAGCTCATTAGAACTGTACAATTAGCTTTTCAATAAGTCACTGCTCCTATTTCCCATTGTCCTAGTAAAGTATAAAGAAATGAGCGATGACTTTTGCACAGTTCTGTATTGTTTGTTTTAGTTGTACCATTTTTATCCAGTATTACTCGTAACAGCACCTTTTAATCCAGTCAGAGAGGTTTTAAGCACGACTAAGTCACATCCAGCTGACTTAAACAATCAAAAGACAGAGTTAGCAGCTCGTCAGACACTTTATGAAACATTAGATGTTAAATGTGTTTTTGCGCACAGAAAACAGTCTAGATAGAAAAATATATAAACTTGATTTTAACTCTCCCTTTCAGTGACCTAACAGTGCAACAGTGAATGGCATTAAAGCTCAACAGGAACTACTTTTATTGAGTTTAAAGCACTGATACTTGCCAAATAACCTTAAATGACCCACACTGGTGTTTTATCCAAGTGAGTGTTGACATCATTTTGCCTCCCTGCTGCTGTTTCTACAGGACGAAGCAAATGCTAGTGAAACTGCACGCAGTACCATTAAAGCTAAACCAACACGCCTGCTTTCCCTGGATACTTTCCGAGGGTATGTACACCGTCAACAACCATCGTGTTTATCACTCTATCACCACATGGAGCTCGTTCACATGCTAATTCTTTTTAGAGAAGTTTGAGGCATCATGAAGATCTACAGGCCTGACAAAATGAATAATTACAGGGGTCACAGTCTGGCCACATGCTCCTTCAAGCTTTTGTTATCAGGCGGTATAGCTTTGGGCATGGTTTCTGATAGCAGTGTGTGTCGGGTTTGGAACAGTGTGTTTCTGTTGGACAGGAGTGATGCATGTGATTGAATCTGGGCTCCCTGCTCGCCTTAATTGTGGCCTAGGGGTAGACACAAAGCACGCCTCTCTGGAAACAGGATGCTGGTGTGGCTTTGACCTCCCCCTCGCCAAATAATTGATGTAATAATACAGTCAACATATCAGCACACATCCACCCAGCAATAGATCTCCTGCCAAACTGAAGAGCGAGAGGAAATCCAGCAGCACACAGGCAGCATCCAGCAGACAATTGGCATCTTCTCCATCTGTGGTTTCCTTTTGGATGAGGAGCCAGCTGAAAATCACCGAGCATATGCGGGGGACAGAAAATACAACACACTGTTATTTAGTTTGGGAGCTCAAATGGTGGAGAGCATTTTCGGAATCTGTAAGAGTTCAAGGGAAGGATGCATTTCAGTTTTATTTCCCTTCATTTCCACTTCCTGCCTCAGCTCTCCTCAATCTCGTTAGCTGAAATGTCATTCTGGGGTTACAGGTGCATATGTCCTGGCTGGTAGTACCGGAAACTCTCCTACCTGGCATCACACTTAATCAAGCCGTGACTCAGCTTTCAAGATTAACGCTGCGTGTGCCTCCTCAGACCCGTGACTTATGATCCATACCCCTGATAAGTAACAGCTTTCCACAGAGAACAGACACATCAGTCATCTGCCATAAATGCTGAGACCTTTCTGAAGGCAAACGGCTTTTCTTCCCAGCTGAAAGCTTTTTCTGATCATTGCTCAGACTCTCCTGACATGATATACAGAGAACTGTAGCGTATGGTTGCACGTTAATTTTTCTAAAAGGATTTGGATTTTAATCTTATGCCGCACTGCTAAAAGCCTTTCGCCAGTTTCGTCACTGTTGAAAATCACGCTGTCAGTGGTTAGCAGCGGCATACAACTGACGGGACAACTATTACAGCGAAACCGAGAATTGTGAGCTGCATTCAACACCAGCCGACTCATTCTGTGTCTTATTTTGAGTGAGATCCAAGTTTTCCTTCAGATTGAGTTTCAGACGTGCTCCGATGTTTGGCCACAAAAAATAACCCTGGCTTTTCAAGTGAAGTTGTAATCTATTATGACTAGATTGGGTGTCCATGTACTTGATATGGCCAGCACCAGTGGGTACTGTAACTCAATACTGTGCGGTGATAGACTGCAGTTACCCATTAGCACAGGGGGGGGAAAGTACTAAGCTGATACTCTAATTGGTAATGCATGTACAATGATTCAAATCAAAGAAGTCCATAAGTGTCAATCAGCGAGTCATAACCGGCTGTCAGTGCTGCGACAAAGACAGGTCTCCCTGTAATCTGTTAGCTATAAATCATCCCTGCTGATTCCCAGAAATGAATTAAGTCTATTACTGAAGTGGCAAATGTTCACTGCAGAGCTTCACAGGGATATTAACAACTTCAACTTGATTAGGAACCAGCAAAAAGTCTGCTGTGCTTCAACCTGCACCTTATTAACTTTGGTGCAACACAAAACAAAGAGTTCTTAGTGTGCGCCATATTAATTAAGCACTCCTTGTAATTAGCAGCCTCCACTGTCACAGATGTGTGGCATATGTAATGTAATGTAATGGAGGTCTCATCCCCAATCAGACAGCGGGGTATTTTAATTAAAAAGATGGCCAATAATCTGGGATATAACAGCAATTTTCACAGGGTCTCATCTGGCTAGTGATTTAACCTTTGTCTCTGTTGCCATGACAACTAATGGATATGTTCATCAAAATTTACATGATAGCTCGTGCGTGTGCGTGTGTGTGTGTGTGTGAGAGAGAGAGAGTGAGGAAGAGCGCATGGACACATGCAGCAGGGTTTACTCTGCTTTAATAGCCCTTTTGAGATGATAGTGACCGATTAAAATCTTGTATCAGCAGGTTGGGGCTGAAAGAGCAGTAATGGCTTCGGTGCAGCTCTTAATTGAATCTAGGCAGAAAAACAAGAGGAGGCAGAGGTAGATGCAGTGCACCTTATCAGACAGGCTGTTTCTTAGAGGTTGTCCTAATGTTGTTATGGCTCTTAAACCTCCCCCCTTTATGATTTTTCCACTCGTTTTGATTACACCGAACACACAAAAGCATAAATTCATGTATTACAGATGGTGAAAAGATTCAGCCTGGCTCGGAGCATTGCATTACCCTGCAAGTTTGTGTTGTGTAATGGCCCTCCGCCCATTTTCTGACATGCCACGCAAACACCTTCCCCCCCCCAGTGTCTGATTCAGTGAAGCACTCCATCACGTGCGCTGTGTTTCAGCAGCCTCGGCCAGTGCTAAAGTATAAAGTGTATCATATATTAGACGCAAAGTCTTTAGTCAGCACTCCTGCTTGAGGAGATCCAGAGGACAAGCGTTCATTTCCTGAGTGATTCATAATGCTTAGATTGCATTACCTTGCATTTGGAGGGAGCCTGAATAAAAGCCCCTCCTCTATTCTCTTTAACTTTAAATCATAAGTTAATATTTAATCATAATCAAAGGATTACAGTGGAATTATTTGAAAGGCAAAAGTATTCGAATTTTAATATGCTTTTCATGTTTTTATAATGTAATTTTACGGACAGTTTTCCAATCTCACACACATTTTCTTTATTTACTCTCCACTCCATACCCACTGTATTATCTTTGTAGGTTTTCCCTGACGGTGATGGTGTTTGTGAACTATGGTGGAGGAGGCTACTGGTTCTTTGAACATGCACCTTGGAACGGTTAAGTATAAGACGCACATGAATTTGCCCCCACCCTGCCAACTGCACACAGCCTGATAATGCAGCGATCGCCTGATCTTCAGTGTCAGCAGCAGTTTCTGACCCGTTGTCACTAATTATGATAAATGGAGTTATGAATAAAGCAGGGTGCCATTCCTCATGCGAGCCAAATCAAACGCATGATCCATACATGTTTATTGTTATTAACAACCAGGGAGGAGAAGAGGAGGAGGATTTAAATGACAGCTGGAAGAAGATGGTGGGGGGGTGGAACTGAGTAACACTCCCCTGTTATGATGGCCAGTGTTGAAATACTCTTAAGCAAGGCACTCTGGCTGAAGGAGAGAGTTTTTGGATGTCCTATGCCTGGATCAGAAAGTATTAAAAACAACACAAACATGACACCTCATTTTTTTCCTTCTAACATTCGTGTCATTGTTTATGGGTGTTCTCAATTTAAACTTTGTAATAGCCTTTTTGCCACATGTGCAAAGGTGCATTGATTTCAGAGGTGGATTGATTAATCTTCCTCTGGCTGCAGGACTGCTGCTGTCACAGGAGTGTAAATATTTATTAATCACACCTTTTCAAAATGGAAAGTTAATGAGAGAAGCATCACTTTGAGGATGGAGCATTGTTCTTAATTCATCTGGTTGTCGCCGTGTGTTTGTGTAGAGGGAAGAACTCTACACTCTCTATAATGGTGTCAAGCATGTGTTTGTTGATATTAATTTACTTTATGATGCTGAATTTGTTGCAGGTCTAACTGTGGCAGATCTTGTCATGCCATGGTGAGTTTGGACTGGATATTTTCAGTCCTCTTCTACTTTTCTTGTTCCTCCAGTTCATGTGTGTGTGTGTTTGAATAACATAATCCTGTTATGTCTTCCAGGTTTGTGTTTATCATTGGGACTTCAGTGGTTTTGGCTTTCAATTCCATGCAGAGGAGAGGAGTTAGCCGCCTGCAGCTGCTGCGAAAAATCACCTGGAGAACAGTCGTCCTCTTGATGCTCGGCTTCTGCTTTCTCAACTACTCTCCCAGAGACGGACAGCGTAGGTGCACAATATGTACTCTGATTCTCCGCGCATTTGCTGGCACATTAAGCAACATCAGATACCTTTGACACAGATTCTGTAAAAGATATTTCACTCATCACTGCCACAGCTAGCTTATTTTTAGGTAAAAATGAAAGGATGGCTTTAACTGTTCAAATGTGATCGCTACTTTTCTTGCAGTCACGTGAATTTGTTTGTTGGTCCGCGACAGAGACGTTAAAGGGGTTGATCTCCCGATTTGAGCAAAAAGCCAAACCTCAAGGCTGGTTCAGGGTTAAAGGAGGAGGATAATGCTGAAAATCTCCCATCCACCTGGGATCCAAAGGGTGCCCTTCACACATTAGCTATCTGTGGTGCTAATGGACTTTCCTGGGTGGATTTCTGCTTAACTGAGTTAACAAAAATATTGTTGTTGTTGTGCAGTCTCAAAATCCAGCACCAGGGGATGTTTAACAGAGGCAGATAGAGCAAAAACAACCGCTGTGGTAATGGACAATTACAAACAGATAGTGTTACAGCGGTCAGCTCCATGCAGCTGCTGCAGACTCTGCTGCGGGAGCTGGTCAGAACAGCACGCTGACTTTTACCATAAACTGCAGCTTTGCCCTCCGTCTCCAAGGACGTCCGCTGCAGTTCAGTCGCAAGGGCTTCGTCTAATAAGAGAAATGAGTGGCATTAGCTGAGTATGTTAAACGCTTTTCAAAGTCAGAAGAGAGAAAAGAAGGTTTTAACCTTTGACATCGAATATGAGTCATTTCAAATAAATCCTGAGTCTTAAGACCTTAAGACTCAGTTATTTTATTCTCAACACTTCTGTTAAATACCTACTTACTGCAAAACATGTTGTATGTAAAATTTTGTTTGCTGATTATGAAGTTGCTGCTGAGTTGCCTTCAGAGGATGTTTGACCACTAAAAGCCGGGGATTTTGAAAAGTTCTTGTCTGACCAGTTTGACCTAGTTTTTTGTGGGTTTTTCAGTTTTGCTGACTATCCACAAATAATAATACTGTGCGTCTCTCCCTGAAAGTGCTCATAGATTGTAAGCAGACAACAGAGTTTTCAGTTCAGTTATATCAAATGTCAAAAAAGGGTGTCAGTTACACCCACACACACACATTGATCAAATGTGGAAAAAACGTGTTGCAGTCTGATGCAGTTTACAGTTACTCCATATGGAAAAGACATGGATTAAACTTAAAATAATGAGACTTACTGTCTTATACTTGAAGGCACGAAACTACAACAGAATCAATACTTGATTATTTTTTTCTAGCTATGTTTCATGAGAAAGGGGCCACTTCCATAAGCATGTCTCGTACAACATATGATATGAAACATAAACAGTTTCAGTGGCTTCATTTTTCAGCCTGACGTCGATTTTTAATCATCAAAGCAAAATCTAAGGAAATGCTTATTAATGTTTATTAAGTTAAAGCTTGACTTTTTTATTTATTTATCTGGAAAGTGAGTGATTGGCAAACGGCTTAATTTTTCAGCATGACAATGATCCCAAACACACTGCCAGTGCAATAAAAGGAAACCTGGATAGAAAAACACACAATGGAGCACAATCAGTCATGGATCGGCCTCCCCAGAGCCCGGACCTCGACATTACTGAAGCAGTGTGGGATCATTGTGACAGATAATAAAACAAAAGGCAGCCGCATCTAAAGAAGAGCTTTGAAAGTCCTTCGAGAAGCCTGGAGGACTGTTCCTGAAGACTGCTTAAGAAAGCTGCCTCGGAGAGCTCAGGCTGTGCTGAGGAATAAAGGAGGTCACACAAAGACTGACATTCAAGCTCATTAGAACTGTACAAACTCTGTTTTTGCCTTATATGTTGTATTTCCGTGTTTCAATAAATCACTGCACCAATTTCCCATTTTCCAACAAAATAAATAAAATGAGGGGTGGCTCATGACTTTTGCACGTTACTGTAGGAAATGATCATTTTATCAGCCAAACAGAAACGGTCAATTATCTTTGCAGGAGGGTGGAACCTGTACCTTTAACTCAAGTGTCATTAGTAAGAGCTTCCTTTTTTCTTGTGAAAGGAAAGATTTCCGCCTCTTATTTGATTTGTCCGGATCAATGATTGGGATCTTATTGTTTTTACGGCACTTTGCGTGGCAAAGAGGTTTTCAATTAACTAATGTGTAGATTACCATCAATCTCTCAAACAGCAGCCAGTCCTGTGCTTCCCAATTTGTCAAGACCAAGAGATAACTGGGAATGTTTGATGAGCTTCCCACATTCTTGACATGTTCATATCCTGAAAGCTGACACCATTTGCATAACCCTCCTATAGTTGTAGAACTAGTGGCACTGGAATAATTGAGAAAGTTCTTGATTGCTCAAATCTGCAGAAATGGCTTTATTTCTGTTCTTTGTGTGAATAACAAGCTCATGTGTGTTTAAATCAGTGTCTGTTGGTCTTAAGGCGCCACTGTGCTGTTGTGAGAGTTCATGCTGTGCGTTCTTCACTGTAATCTAGTGTCCTGGTCCTGGCTGAGGATCCCAGGAGTGCTGCAGCGTCTGGGCTTCACCTACTTTGTTCTGTCGCTCCTGCAGACTTTCTGGGGCCAGAAAGAAATCCCACTGACTGCGGTGAGCAGTTCTGTCAACTTCAATTATTTCAGTCATTACACACAAGAGAAAAAAAAAATTAAAGGAGTCCAACCTGAAACGGCACAAGACCAAAGTCTGTGGCTCCATGAGCTCAGTGCTAATATCAGAGTAGCAGAGTATGCGATGGAGATCTTTGTTAAGCAGTTCAACAAATTCAATCCATTCACTGCCTGCGAAACTCAAACAGATTAGAACTGTCATCTCTAAAGCCTCTGGCATATTACTAAAAATTATTATTAATTATGTGTTTTATTAATGCTGGAACAGGTGGACAGGTGTACCTCAAAATATAGTTTAATGTAAAAAAATATATATACCAAAAGCTGTAGCATTTTGTACCTAAATAAAAAAACATGTGCTTTATGTATGATGCAGTATCACTGGTGGAACCCCGTCCAGGACGTTCTCCTTTACTGGCCACAGTGGCTGATCATCGTCCTGCTGGAGACTTTGTGGCTGTGCATAACTTTCCTCATGCCTGTACCCAACTGCCCCACGTAAGTGCAGACATGACTCCCACTGTCATGCATCAGTTCAAGTCCAGTCAACTTTTTAATGCACTGTACACTTAAGCTAAAAAGCATAGATTTCCTCGAGCTCTCCATGCTGAGATAATCTCCAGTTGGGGCTGTTGTGCTCCAATAGTGTGAGTGTGCACCTTGTGTTGCAGGTGTTATGAACCGTTGTGATTTATGGGTCTGTGGTAGATGCTTCAGAGGGCCTAATTAGCCAATCTCAGTCTGTCATGTGCAATAAGAGGAGCGGAGGCAGAGGATCCATCTTCCTCGCTCCGTGTCTTCTGCTTTTTGTGTTTTTGTTTTGTTTTTTCCTTCTCTGTGACCCTGCATGACATCAGGTTTAGAATACTGTGGGTTCAAATACTATTACTTTTCCCTCTAGACCTGCTCTGGTTTTTGCTTTTTGTTTTTTTTTTCTGGAATGTAAGGATGTATAGTAAAAACATGAAATAGTCTTTGGTGTTAAAACACTGAGTGTCTTAGATTTCTTTGTTTTTTTTCTTATTCTATTAATAATAGTTATAATAACAATTATACTCTTGTTTGATAACAGAGGGTATTTGGGAGCTGGTGGAATTGGTGATAACGGGCTTTACCCAAACTGCACAGGAGGTGCAGCAGGGTACATCGATAGGTGGATGTTTGGTGATAACATGTACAGATACCCCACATGCAAAGTAGGAATCGTCTTGTTATACTGCGATATAATCTTTCTCTTACAAACCAGTGTAGGTGAAATGATAAACTTTGGTCTTCTTGTTCTGCCTTTGACAGGAAATGTATCGCACCACACAGCCCTTTGACCCAGAGGGGATTCTGGGTACCATCAACTCCATAGTCATTGGATTTCTAGGGATGCAAGTAAGAACCAGATGTTCCTGTGTGATGCAACGAGTGGTACAACTTGTTTTGAGAAAAAGTGGGGATCCTCTGTCACTGCCACTTCATTGGCTACACCTTGTTAACACTGGGTTGAACCTCCTTTCCCCTTCAGAACTGCTTTAAACCATTTGACCATTTTAGACACTCACAGAAGGATCTCAGCTGTAAGTTTGATGTTTTAGAAATGTGTTTAACACATTCTCATTAGAAGATTTATAACAACACAAAGTACACAGCAAAACACTGCAATACTTTATTTGATTTAGAGGAAGTGATCAGAACCTATTAAAGATGTGACTTTCAAATATTCAATTTGACATTATTAGATTGAAAGTTAAAAGTTTTAACGACGTCGTTACGCAGACAGTGATGCTCCTCACTGCTAATTAGGCTTACAGGGAGACTACAGCTAAAGTAAAGATTAAGTGACAGATGTTTTCCTGTCTCACTGTAAATGCACAGCTGCCCTCCTTTGCTGACAAAACGTTGTCAGAAAGTAGGAAGGTGCTTTTGTTCGTCAGACCCGAGTCTCGTATGGTGACAGCGTCACTTATAACCATTTGGGTTGTGGGAAGGTAACATGAAAAAGTCGCCGCATTGCTCAATTCCCAGTGGGCGGTTAGCTCTGAGCCCTTCAGTCAGCGAGTCTTAGACGACACGCCAGGTGTCCGCTGGCCTCTTCTGTGTTGGTCCATGCTAATGTTCTCAGCTGAAACATATTCATCATCACCAAATTAATCAGAGGGTGAGGATGACTAACACGGCACATCTGGTTCAACAGGATAGGAGAAATGTGACCGCCATGTCAGGGACGTGGCATCGACAGCCACATCCCAGGCCTATTTGGTTACTCAAGGGCGAATGCACGGGCACACTGGGTGTTAGTGTTTATGTGGTATTTCTCATTAAAAAGGAGGAGCGAATGGGCTGTGGGGTCTGTGCTTATTTCTGCCTTTTTTTTTTCTTTCACAGGCAGGAAAAATTATCATTTTCTACAGAAAGATAAATGTCCACATCCTGTGTCGATTCCTAGCGTGGACCATCATCCTGGTACGTGAAGGGGTTTAAACGCAGCTGGAAATGAGTATAAAAGTCAGCCATTAATTTAAAACCAAGACACCCAATAACTGTCCGTGTGTGATTCACTCAGAGCTGAGCGCTTTTATGGTGTCGGTGTTTTACTTCACCTTGCAGGTAAATCCTGCAACGTGTTTTCCATCCACTTGGGTATTAGTCATACCGTAGCTGCTGAGGTCATTCATTAGCAGAGAACATGTGTGTGATCTCACTACAATTAAACAACATCCATGTGTGGCTGTGTTTCCGGGCAGACATGGGTATCCAGCCCCCTCAGGGGGATACACACTGTCTCTCATTGCCTCTCTGTGCTTTACATGTGGCTTTGGATTGGAGGAGTTATGCATATTACTTACAGTCTGATGCAAGCATAAAAGCATCTGAGAGTATGATCAGCTTAGGAAGCGTGGTCTCAACGAGCAGACCAACACACACGGCACTTTTGAGAAAAAAAATTAATTTACTTTCAAATCTAGAATAAAAAGTAAAGCCCATTTGAAAAGCTTTTAAGGTCATACTTGCTTGAGATTTATGCTCATTCTGGGTGGTCTCAAAACACAAAAAGAGCCAAGCTGTCTTCCATTTCATTTAGAGGGGGAATGTGTCCCTCAGGGAAAAGCCAAGTGTTACAGGAGATGGCTTGTTTTGCATTTCTAAACCTGTGACAGGAGGCTGCTAGTCTGCTCTAACAAGACTGACAGATACGTGGAAAGGCTAGTCTCTGCTTAACTGCGCTTGCCACTGTTTTTATGTGCGCGCGGTGTGATGCCACGGAGATGTCGCTCGTTTGTGAAACGGGGTTAGGAGGAGCCTGCGTGCTGCGGAGGCAGACATCCTGAACCGCCGGCCCTGTGACCTGGAGCGATGATGGAGCTGGAAGAGCTGGCTGCATCGCACAGCCCTTGAAATCAAACTGTGCAGGACGGAAAAACAGCGGAGAGTCAGTCAGAGAAGGAAAAACACACTGAAGCAGGGAAAGACTTGTCCTAAGATATGTCGTTCCAGTGTATTTATGTGCCTTCATGTGCAGCTTTGGGTATCGGGTTCTGTCAGAGAGTATTATGTGTATGACTGCTCGACGTTTATTTATTTGAGTGTTTAAACCACACTGAAGTTTTTTTTTGCTTTAAGAAAATCATTTATTTCATTTATCATCACATTAAATGTCATGTCATAAGGTGCTTCCAGTCAGATACTTTTATTTTTGCAGTCCATATATCCAAAACAATATCTCAATGAGGTTTAAAGGTCCATAACGGCAGTGTTTTTCCATCCAGCTCAGATTTCCCAAAACGACACCAGGAAGGGAGGAAAACTCTCCATGTAAGAAACAGCGACAAAATCCTGCTCGTATATGAGAATCAATTGAAATTCTGTTGTGAAACTTTAATGTCATTAGCCTCACTTCTTAAATGACGAACCTTCATTGTGTCTCCAGGTGTTGAATCTTATTGACTATCATTGTGCAGTGAGTGGCTGGAGGGAGGCGACATAAATTAGATCCATTTAGCTTCTCCCAGAGGCTCACAGTGACAAAGGAGCCTGTGCAGTCATAAATAAACATTAGGCTTTAATGTTTTTCCACTGTGTCTGATGGTTTTACCAGCTGATAGATGCTGTGGATGCTACTCAGGATTATGATGTTGGAGGTGAGATATTCTGGATCTTACAGTATTTAGTGTTGGATCAATAGAGGGACTTAAATCCTGGTTAACTGAAATAGAAAATTGCAATAGAATAGATTTTCTCACATTGCATCGGCTGGCAGCGAGAGCAGACTGTTTTTATTGATTTTAGGAACAGACGCAGACCAGGAGTAAAGAATGAACGCAGCATATATTCATTCCACGATTTCTCCACGTGTGTATTTGATTTGATTTCTTTAATCTCAGCGGTTAAGTTCTATTTTTGCTTGCATTTCTTACCAACACAGAAAGCAAAATTAGTTTTAGCGATTGGCCTGCTCTTGATATTGACTTTTCTAATATGATTTCAGCTCGAAAGGGGAGACAGGAAGCGGGGCCGAGCTGCCTTTTTGTTTCAGACATGTGCTCTTGACATTAGCAGGTTTTCCTCGGTGGAGGACAAAGCCTATTACTGCATGCACCCAAACACCCAGGGCTGTTGTTAAGCTCAGGAGCTCCAGAAAGTGTTGAAACAGTAAACAACAGGCCACAGTTCACTGTTTTGTGCACTATGTGGCAGACTGATATATTCAGAGGCAGCTATGCATCTTCCTCATAATAAACAACAGCCCCTGTTAATTAAAGTCCAACGATCAGGCTCCAGAAGTGAGAGATTGAAATTGAGCGATTGCCCCACATAGCAGCCCCATCCCACATCCTGCTGCCTGGATAGCCTGGAGACTCAATCCAGCCCCAGCTAGGCTATTTCCACACCATCGATTCTGTCATCTATACACATGATGGATACTCACCTAACGAGCATGATTGGATTCTGATCCGCTGTCCTGGGTTTCTCTGTGCAGCACAGAATCTTTCTTCATGTGGCTAAAACACATGCAGATGAGACTAGAAAAGCTTTCACTGTAGAGTCGAGCAGATCACCATAAGTAGGAACATGGAGGCTTTTGGGCGTCAGTGTGTTGGACTTTGTAGATGCCTCTTGGCAATGTGTTATTTCAGTGATGAACACACTTTAATGTCTTTCAGCTCATTGTCTTGGTGTGTTTCCAGTCCAGTGTGTGTGTGTGTGTATAACATAATGGACCTTGTCCACCTGACTCTCAGATTGTCGGCCGATCTGCCAGACTCGCTTGATTCTGTTGCTCCACGTTTTTAGCAACCCAACGCAGATTGTTTTATCGCCCTCCATCGATTTGAAATCTGTTTCATTTCCACCCTCAGGGAATCTCTGCAGCCATCCTTTCTAAGTGCACACGAGACGGAGGATTTATACCTGTCAATAAAAACCTTTGGTAAGTGCTTCCTGACCCTCTAAATCCAGCCACTTCTCCTCACAAAAAAAAGGATGGGTTTTCCAACAGACACAAATCAGGGCTGCTAAAACACGCGTTTACTTACCTCTAACGACAGCTACGACTGTAAATAATCATCCAGGCTGTTGGGAGTGTGAGGTGGAGCCGTTATACATCCTCCCAACATGATCGCTCTTCCTTACGCCCGGCAAAATAGAGAATACTTCATCCTCCCCAGAAGCACTCACTGCACGTTTTACCAGCTCCGTGTGATGGAAAGAGATCAGGCTCTGGGAAATGTAACCGTATAACCACAACACAGTCTAACTGCTCCCAAACTATTAGAAGCTTTTTTGGGAAAACAAGGCACAGCACTTTGGTAAATGTTTGTAATGATCTTGCATGAAATATGGCAGAATTACTACCTCACACGTCGGTTACTTTATGACCCGTGCATTTGTCTCCACTCTCACATTCCCCTTTATATCATGTGAATCATTTAAATGTTGTAGCAGGAAGAACGCCATTTCATCTGTGATGTGTAAGCAAATTCCTCAGGATGTTCCACATGGGGCATCACTTGCCATTACCTACCTGGCTTTTATAGGCAGTTCATCATGCACAGGTTATTGAGCTCCTGGGTGCAAGTCCTTGCCTGGATGTCTAGAAGTAATTAACTCCAAGCTGAGTTCTTTTTGGCTCTACTTCAGCTGAGATAAAAAAAAAAAACGTAAATGCAGAGAGGCTCTAGAAAGCAGCCATTTTACATGAGATAATATTTCATCAAGCATTTTTGCACTTAGGAAGAGACAGAGACAGAGACATAGCTGGCTGGCACGGCTCCATGAGGCACACGCCAAGGATCCGGATGCCGATGCAACAGACAAATCCAGCAAACCGCCCCACAGTTAGCAGGGCAGAGTCCGGGTGTTATTTATCTGCAGCAGAGGATTGATGGACTAAGTGTATTTACACCCTTGTTCACGCCACTCTGCGAACATTTTAGTGATGCCCGAACGTGCAGGGTAAAATGTTGCTGTTGCTGTAAGGTGCTGCTGATGGTCTCTTTCTTCAGGTCATTGTCCTATATCATGTGTATGGGCTGTTTCGCCTTCCTGCTGCTGGGAGGCATGTTCTTTGTCATCGATATCAAGGGCTGGTGGGGTGGACAGCCATTCCTATACCCAGGTACTGTTGTTCTTCTACTGACAGGCTGTATTATAATGGTGTATTTAGTTGAAATAAAAACCGTAGAACCACTGGAACATAATTTAAAATATTGACCACAATGAAAATTGTATCTGACGGCTCATTACCTGTTCATGCAGCAACACGCATTATTTATTATTCTAATATAACAAGTGTCCTGAAAGTGTCTGATTCCTCTTGTAGGAGTTGTAGTCTAGGTTTTAGCCTCATTGCCCTCAGTCTTTTCTTCCAATTTTTCTTTTTTTATTCTTGGCCAGGCTCCCAGAGAAGAGTTTGAACTGATTAATGGAAAACATGAGCCTATTTGAAAGGCTTTTTGGAAACCATACCTTCAATAAAGCCTTTACTTTTTGCAAATAACTTAATTCATTCATTTATTATGGAAAGCAGGGGGAAAATCCTTTATATTGTAGCAATTCTGTTCATTAACGTGTCTTTTTCCCGTCCTCCAAAGGGATGAACTCCATCTTTGTGTATGTTGGCCACTCTCTCCTGGGCTTCTACTTCCCTTTCAGCTGGGAAATGCGCTTCCAGGAGAGTCACTGGGAGTGGCTCTTTCAAAGCCTGTGGGGGACTGCGCTGTGGGTCCTCGTCGCCTACCTGCTCTACAGGAAGAAATTCTTCCTCAAAATATAAGTGGGAGAATCCATGCCTCTTCTGTAGATTGTATTTTCCTATATTTTTATTTGTAGGCAGCCTATTGAGCTAATTATCAACTTCATTTTTTTAAGTCATTGACTTTACTGGAGTAGATTATAATCCTTCTTTGTTATACTGGGCCTTGCTACAGTCAATCCTCCCTTTAGCTTTCTTCTCATTGGCTGCCTCTTGTAAATAGTAGGTTTGAACACCTCATGGGTGGAACTTCTGTGCTGACAGTCAGACCCTGAGATGATATTAAGGAGTTCAGAAGTTCAGTACTTGAGCTACTGGCAGAGGGATTGCATGTACATATGTTGACCTCATTAATTCAAACGTTGGTGATAAACTTCACATTAAAAGAAAGAAAATTTGTGTTTGGTTGATTATTTCTTGCCTGTAACAATGCTTCTTGGCAATAAATTTTAAACCGTTGGAAAGCCTGTTTAGTTCCTCGTAGCCCCTTGAGACCTATGGGATCACTGGCGATCCCGGCTGGTAGTTAATTTTAAATGCCATAGAATTGCAACCACATACGATAGAGCAATAATTCTTTTTGCATATGAAACCAAATGATTTACACTTACATATGATGCATTCACTGTGTCCTGAGTGCACTCTCTTAACAACAAAACGTACTCCATGTGCTTTATTGCTTGACAGCTATGGCATTTCTGTAGCAGCATAACATGTAGATACAGACAACAGTTTTCAATTTCTTTGTGGGTTAGTGCACTTTTTAGCTACCTTATGTAGTTACTGTGGATTACCTTCATACATATGGTTACAGTCAGAGTTCTAAAGGCTCTATTCATGTACATGTAAAGTGAGTTGAAATCTTCCACACGATGGTGCTACAGCATGTATGAATGCAAAGATATAGTCTGGCAGACTTTTTGTGTTGTGGGTTTTAAATGGAGCCACATTTGTAAGGAAAAAGCATTTTTGTGGGTTGAGCAGCAGAGTTGAGTATGCGGGGTTGCACCCATGAAAAGCCAAATCTTCTCCATCCAATGAAAAAACAGCTAATTCTGCTGTTGACTCTTGTTTGGTGTCGGTTATTGGATGATCAAAATCTGAAGATACCAAACATATCTGCAATTTAAAAGTTGAATAATTTAACAAACAGGGGCCTCAGTAGCTTGTTGAGGAACCAAACACAACCACATCAGCCTGGCACCTCCTCATCATGCTGATCACCAGGTTGGTCCCACACTGCTGTGGGATGTGATTCTTCAACCAGTAGTTGTTGCAACTTATCCAGTGTGGTTGTGTTGGCCACTCTGGTACGGACAGCTCGCCAAAGCTGATTCCACAAGTGTTCAATGGGGTTAAAGTCAGGACTGCATCCATCCTCTCCACACCCAAACTCTGGAGGTCATCTCTGATAAACCCACTCTGTGGGGGCGAGCGTTGTGAACCTGGAGGATGGAGTTCAGTCCCAGACTGTGGAGGTGTGGGATTGCCACTGGTTGCAGAATCTCATCTCGATATCTCTCTGCATTGAGATTGCGTCCACTGATGACGACCCTGATTGTCAGCACCTGGGGTACCAGAAGCTCTAAACAAGAGTCAATAGCAGAATAAGCTGTTTGTCATTGGCAGAGAAGAACATGGGCACAACTCCACACACTCAAAATGCATTATCCTTACAAATGTGGCACCATTGAAGAGGAACTAAACAGGCTTCCCAACAAAGTAAGATTAATTTCCAAGAAGCCTTCTTACAACAAGGAAACCAAACACAAATTTCCTGATTTTGTGCAAAATTTATGATATGAGCTCCCAGCATTGTAACAATTTATGTATGTATGTAACAGAAAAAGAGAAATCATTTTGTTTTTCTTCTTAAAAAAATTTTCTTGGTAAATTATAGATTATTAAAACATTTGTCTGAGTTTAAAAATTAGCTGCTGTTCTTGCCTTAATTAGCTTAGCTTACTTTTCATAGATGCAAACTGCCCACATACATGTTTTATCTTTGTTTTTTTGTTTTGTTTTGTCAAAAGTAAGCTGCAGCAGTGTGAAAAGTGTGAAATGCAAATCCGTGAAGCCCATTAAACCACTGTCCTGTTTCTAAAGAACATGTCTGATGAGCTGTCAGTGTGGGCAGCTGAGGATTCATTTGATGACACTTGTTTTATGCTCAGAATAGACTGATTAAATTAAATATACTGAGGTGGTACTCAACAAATTAGGCCAAGTGATTCCACTACACACCAGGACGACCATTATGAGTCTGTTGCCATGGCCACTCCTCCCGTGTTTGTGTATGTATGTCTGTGTGTGTGTACCATCTGCTGTCCAAGTCACAGTGCTAATACAATATAATAGAGGTTGAGATGTACGAAGAGGGGTGTTGTTAATTGGGCCAGCACCTTTTGCACCTATTAGAAAAATCTCAGAAATTACACAAATCCATTTCCTCAGACGAGCTCCTCTCAAAGCCCCTGAGCCCTTGTATGTGTTCTGGTTTGCATATTTAACACTCAGAGCTTCTTACTTAACGGAATGGGGTTCATTCTCAGTCACAGATTAGAATATTTCCTCATGACTCATGGTGAAGTTGAGTGATTTATGTATGTATGCACAATGCATATGTGCCATTATTGAACACACTCAGGTCAGTGTCCCTGAGCATCAGGTCAGGTGGTGCACATCATGAAATGACCATCTGGTTAATGAAATGAAACGGCATCAAGCTCTTCTTCCCGAGTGAAATCCTATTACGCACTCCGCAGAAGCAGCGATAGCATTGTGTAATATAGTGTATGGGTTTTGGTAATTGTCTTATGAGCAGAAGTTATTTGAATCCCAGTAGGTGCATCCAGCCTTCCTGAACTCAAGAAGACTCAAATCTTTAATTGCTTTCCAAACTACTGTGCCAGCAAATGTAAATGCACCGCTGATTGGTCGAGAGATGAAAATGAAATCAATACTCACTCACCACACAGGTCTAAAGATATCTTTTATGTTTTGCATGCGATGAGAAAGCTTTGCGTTTTAACAGAAGCATTTAGCTGACTCATCCCGAGTAAGATCACAAGGAGGTTAAAACCTACAACCTGCTGTTATAGAGAGCCAAAGGGTCAAAATAAGAATGTTTATATTCTGCTTATATTTTTATTCTACTGAAGCCACTCTACAGTGTTTTAAACCCGTCACTGTAGCTTTACCAGAACAGGCTTATTGTGGTTGCAGACACCATATCCACACCACCCTGTTTCCTTCTCTTTATTGATTCTCATTGAGCATATGTCTCAGGATACCTATAGTCTGTCATATGGAAATACTATCCCAGATAGGGTGTGCTCAGGCAGACTTTTTGGCTTCTTATATCACATAATCTCCCTTGATACAGCAAGTAGCCTTACATTTGAGTGCACTGCTTAACGTGCCATTTATCATATGCATGTTAACACCAATATCATGGGTAAACATCATGGAGTTATCCTATAAACGAAAGAAATTTAATAAGGTTATATTTAAAGTTGATAGAGTTTTATAATATTATTTTCCTGTGTACAGTTAAAAGTTAACAATGGAGTCCAGAGTCAGCTAAGATGTAAGAATTAAAACTGGTCAAGTAAATATATAACCTGTCTAGTTGTGTTAAAATTGTATCTCTTCTTTGTCTTTTTTTGTTTGTAAATTTTCCTTTAACTCTGCTGTAATCACGAATTTTAAAACGGCATGCCCTTAAAGTCCTTTTGATACCAAGAGACTGAAAGAGGGGAGGGGAAAATGTAAGAACTCTAAGGAGCAGTTAATGTTTTCTCGCAGTTGGTGAGAGTTTGTGAAGCTTCTGAGAAAGCCCTCTTTATCTTGTGCAGCCCAGTGAGCCTTAGTGTTTTTGCTCCATGCAGAGACATTGATTGGAAAGCCACTGCTGAGTGAGTGACTGGTGTCCTGCCCCGAGGCTGCAGCAATGCATCACTCCACACTATCTCCACACTGCTCAGTCACACAGAGATCCCGCACTTTAACACACCCCTCAGCCTCTGACACACATTCAGACCCCAGAGGGAAAAGGTCCCACAGAGTTTAACCCCACGATTTTCTTCTTTGGTCTTGGATTCAAACACTGCAAATGACTTCTACTCAGCTGTGAATGTTTCCACATGGAGCATTTTGAACAAAAACAAAACTCACTCCTATCATTTCATTGGCAGGAGTTCACCAACCGGAACATTATGATCCAAGTCTCAAAGTATTTTCTTTAATTCAACTGAATTAAATAAATTCATTCATTCAAGCTACTTTATTAAAAAACGTATAATTACAATTATCACACACCCGTTATAATGAACCAATGGTTAAAACGAGCACACCTGATCCCCACCTTTAAAGCGGCGCCTGTACCTTTAAAGTGAACCATTACGCACCTAATCATAATTGTTAATAATACCCCCACCCCCGCCCCCTGCAGAGCCTTAATGAGATGACTGACCTGCTGTTAAATTATGCTCTTAAATTTCCTGTAGATGCTATGCCGCTCTGCTGCTGCGGAAGCAGCGGAGCAGTTAGTAGTGAATCAGTGAACCTCCCCCCCTTCCCCTCCTCCCCCCTACCAGACCAGCCAGTCAGCCCAGCAGCAGCCTCTGTAGCCTCACACAGCAGCCCATCTATGGGACACTGAGGACTTGTGCTGGACGCAGAACGCGCACTGGTTTATATCCCCAGCTTTTATATATTTTATCGGTTTTATTTTTAACTTTTTTTCTTTTCTTTTTTTTGCCCAGAGGAACTTTTTGGATCGTGTTTTCATTCAGAAACTTTCACCTATGGTTCGCGAATATGGGGTCAAGTTGTGGTTTCTCTCGGGGAAACAACGTTGCGCTGCTGCTGCTGCTGCTGCTGCTGGAAGGTAAGGTTCATCATCAGCTCTCCTGTCACTGCAAAGGTAAAGGAGCGCATGATGAAGTTGCAAACTAATTTTAAATGTTGTACTAGTGTTTTCGAACATTAAAAAATGCTCTGGTCTTATCTGTAACAATCCAGAGGAGGTGATTTAGTGCGTGCTTCTTATTTATCCTCGGTGTTATAAATTATTCTGACAGCATTCGTTTGAGTGTTTTCATTTTTAATCTTCATCTCTTACTCTCCTGTCTGCCAGAAAGACCATTTAGTACAGAAGGAATTAAAATACACTTGCCTTGGCGAGCACTTTAAATTCACTAAATGTATAACTATCTGCAAAGCTCGCCAAGGTGAAGAGAAATGCGGGGAGGACGGGGGTATTTTTGGGCTGCCAGAAAACAGAGCCAGTGGACCTGAAGTCTAGATTGCAACTGACAGATACACAGAGCTGCTCAAGTGTAAAGTTGAATTGCAGCATTTTGGAAGCTAGGTGATTTTATTTTTCTTATTATTTTCCGAGACGCATCTGAAAGGGCACGAACACAATGCCAGCACTGTTCCACACAGCAGAAAGTGATACTTGCATTGTGCGCTGGTTATGCGCGGCATGACAACAATGAAACGTAGAGTCAAATGAATACAGCTATATATCATAATATTATAATCCTGTCCACAATCCCAGAGCCCAACTGTACTAACATTGTCCTCCCAGGCAGTCTATATTTAAAGTGTCCCTCATTGTTCAGGAGTGTGCAAATCTCAGCGTGCGGCCAGAATGTCAGATGCAATGCTAGAATAAATATAGGCCAGTGTGTGGAATTTCTGAATTAGCTTTTTTTGGACTTTAATAACAGAGGTCACTATCTGTGTTTTCATTGGGTAATATAGGACGAGATGTAAAAAAAATAAAATAAAATTCTATGTGAATGATCACTTCTATTTCATTCCTGCATTAAACTACAGGCCTACATAATCACCCAGGGGAGCATTTGTCTGCAGAGTAGTTCAAAAGATTAATGTAACTCTTAAGGTAGCATACGCCCTCTGATTATTTTTCAGTCGCACACTACACTACACATCATGCTGTCCTCTCAGACCTTACATACGTCCACAGTGCATCCTCTACTCGGCTCTGCACGTATGGTCACTAAAGCCGGCGTTTATCCTGATATTTATAGAAGAAAAAGGGCTGGTCTCATTGCACTTCATATGCCAAGGGCGTGTGGGTAATTAAATGGGTGCTGAAAGCTACACCCTACGTGACTGTGACTGTGCCCATCACCTGCCTGTCTGTTGCAACAAAAGATCTACACTTGTTCAGAGAGGAGAGGAGGTGAGCCACAGGCAGGTGTGCAGCAGCTGCTCCTATCTCTGGGCAAACACTGACTGTTTGTTTTCTTCAGGAAAATATCGCCTGTTATACAAGCGCACGGACCACTCTGATCGCTGGACTTTAACTTCACCTCAAAATGACACAGCAGACTGATTTCACCGCACGGAGTCAAATGTGATTTTTATTTTATTTTATTTATTATTTATTTTGCCCTGCTTTGTGGGGATGTTCTGCCTATTCTGGCACATTTACAAACATCTTAAATCACCAAATGTTTTATTTTTTTTAATATAAATGAGTCATCTTCCAGCTAAATGAATCATGTGATGCACTTTCGTATCGCATTACATCTAATGTGGATTTTTATTGCCGTGTGAGTCACTGATGAGTTCTTTAAATTTCAGAACTTTGGTAAGTTCTCTATAATTGTACCAGAAGGTGGTGGACAGTTTTGTGGTCTGATTGATCCATCTTCAGCTTAACATTAACAGAGGCAACGACAGTGGCCTTGAAGAGATCCAGGACTCTGAGTGGTCCTCTGTATGTTGCAGGAGAGATGGTGTTAATGGTACAAGATACCTGGGATGAAACTAAACCCGCCTTCTTGCCGAGGCTCTGGTCCTTCAGTGAATGTGGCACCGTGCTGAGGATGATTTGGAAGTTTTTAGGAGCTCAAAGTTAGAAGTTTGAGTGGACCATATTGTCAAAATTTCTCTTCAGTACAGACGGTATATCCCACCCTCCACACTGTTCTGCATGCCAGACTAAGACCGAGTAGATGCTCCACTGAACGCCAAAGGAGGTCCTTCGTTCCTGTGACCGTCCACTCGTGAAATTCCTCGTGATAGATATACTTGGATATTTTTCAATTTCGTTTTTCCAGCTCTTTAATTTAAATGCACAAATTCCACAATCAAAAAAGAATTTCCCTGTGGGGTTTATATAACTTCTGCTCCAGGTTCCAGTGTACTGATTAGTTTAGTGTTTCTCGCTGAGATAATCAAACAAAGGAAATTGGCAATCAGTGTTCACTTTTAGAGTAATCAGCTTTTTTAAATGTGCCTGTGATGTCGCCCTGCACTTAAGGCTGAAGTGAAGTAGTTCAAGACATAAACTGGAGTGAACTGGGTTGCCGGGACGCCTCCATTCTTTGTTCTTTCTGAGGTTTCCCATTAGCTGCCACTGAGGTTGCAGCGACTCTTCTGTCTCTATGCTTACATAGTCACAGATTGTGCAGTCACAGTGGAGTCACGAGCATTTTACGCAGGTATTTAGAAAAGGGTCGAAGAAATTTCTTGGCTGGTCACGACTTTTTTAGGACTTTTATTTTGAGGAAATCTGGCGAGCTTACTGAAATTACCTTTGGTTGTCTGCTTCATATCTAAGTGTTTGGAGTTGAAAATAAATTTTGTGAGAAAACCTGGTCAAAACCAGAATTAAACCACCATTTATACCGTGCACATCTGTGAAATCCATCACTTACACACAAAAAAAGGCCACAGATGTTTTCACATAAAAGCATTGATCTGTTTTTCTTCCACCGTGACCTTGTTACTGTATCTTTGACCCTTCCTCGCACTCTGACCCTTGATACCGTAGCATAGTGGTGTTCTCCAGTGATGACCTCCTTCTCCTTGCCTTATATCATTTTCATCAGCATCTTTACCTCTGGAGAAGTACCAGACCAATAAATCTCATTTGATACATGCTGCTATTTGAATTAGCTCCTTACAACATTATACAATTAAGCACAGCTTCTGTCTTGTGTGGCTCGTGGGTGCATTATAAGTACTGCCAGTTTGCACGCTTGCATCATAATACACGCAGATTTGATCTTTTTTACTGAGCTACGTGAGCAGGAGTGCTTTCCCTTTTTTTGCACCTTAGAAATAAAGATTTTACGACTCTCAAAGCTGGTAGTGGCAAAATATTTCTTCTCAAAATGTGGCATACAACAGTTCACGTTGTGCTTTAAAACCACAGCGATCAGGCATGTTCGCTCATTTCAAGCTCATGAGCGGCAGTAAACATGCTGTCAGCCACAAACTCTCTGATACCTTTGGGAATAGATGCAGCACTTTAAGCCTACTTTGTCTTTTCTACTAAAACCCCTGATTTTGCCCAATTCGTGCCATTTTATCAGTCACCAAACTTTGCTTGGAACGACTCCCCCTGTGAGGTTCGCAGGCAAAGTGGACGTGTGATTTTTGAAATAGCTGTCATCCAAATCATTACTACCGCGAGTCCCGACCTCTAATTGTGGACCGCTGCTTCTGCACGGATGCTGCTCCTACCTGTCAAACCCCCTGTGTCTGATCCTCTAGTCAGTTCGAGGTCACACTTCACTCTCATGCATGGGTAGAATCTAATTTGCTGTGGTGAAAGGACAAGGAGACATTGATTGAAATTTTGCCCTCGAGGCATTTAGTCTTCTTGTTTCACATGGCTCTTGACAAATTGTTTTCCAGTCGTGTAGCAGTGCGCGTTGTGTTTGACCCATCATTGCAACAATGAACGAAACAAACAAGTTTTGCCAACCTGGATCCACGTGGTCTGCGTGACACTGCAGAAATCAGTGTGAGCGACTTTGCTACTTTACTGGTGCCAGTGAGAATCGAATTTGCAAATTTATTGTAATGTCTCTGATCCAACCATTATAGGGAAAATGTCCTAAAAGTAAAACCTCATTTTCCATTGATTCATATGTATGCTGCTGTTTTCATCCATTAGTTTGGTCCTTCTTTTTACCGAAATGGGTAAACATGCTGGAAATAATTTTTCCATCCTCTTCAACCAGCAGCCAATGCCAGAAACTGTGAAAGCTCTGCTTCCCTTTTGGCTGGTAGATCAGTGATCTTCTCTCCCTGCCATGAAGCAGCATCTCTCCCCTTGTTTCCATACTTTGATCCATCCTATCTGTCATGTTTTTATGCTGTGTAACAAACAGCCGAGTGGTGCAATGCCATTGTTAGCTAAGAATCCCACAATTAGGACATCTTATATTTAATGCATTTTTAGAGTGTTTATTTCTTTAACATGACAAAAGTCTTGATGCTGCAGTGTGTGTAAGTTATACCAAGGATTGTGTTCAGCCTTGTTAGCTTGCCTCTATGACTGCAAGGCTGCTCTGTTGTTTCATCTGATCACTTTGCACCACACTGAAATAATCCAAACAGCTACTTGATAGATCACCTTGGAAATGTGTACAGACGTTTATCGCCCAGAGAAAATGAATCCCAATCATGTTAATGATCCCATGATTTTTTAAAATTATTGAGCACAATAATTAGGTCAGGATTTGAATGTGTCCACTAGCTGCACATCTAATGACATTCTCATCAGTCTGAGCCTGTATTTGGTCCTGATTAGAAAATGTTACCATACAAATACTGACATTGTGACCATGATGCGGCGTCACTGGTCCTAGCCTTCTGTAACTGTAAATACCTCAGACTGATTGATAAATACAGTCTCACAGAGCTGCTAGCATGACTGCAGACCCCTTTGTGTTATGTTGTTGAGGATTTCTTGCTGTTTGTAGTGATTGTGCAGTTTTTCTATATTGTGATGGTTTTAGTAGCCACACATTAAAAAAAAGGGAACATTAGTCATAAAGTCCTTCAATGCTAAAACTGGTAATTTAAGCTAAACCCTGTATGAAACCTGTGGCTGTGAGCTATTTATGCTAATACTAATACACTTTCTGTGTTTTGCTGCAGGCGTTTAGTGTATTTGCCTCCTTCTGTGTACATGTCAGTGAATCTGATGGCTTTTAACCACCGCCTTGGTGAGTGTAGATGGGTTTTTATCAGAGCAGTCTAATGACTGTTGCACCAAACTCAGTCTGGAGCTCCATGATGCACCACGTGTTCAATTTTTGATGCCACAGTCACCCCCAGAGGAATCCTTAAACTGAATTTGTACTTGCAGCTAACCCCAAAGGAGATGTTCTATTAGATTTCTTGATGACTGATGAACATGGTTCATTGGATCTTGGCTCTTGTATTCTCTGGGGAATAATTGGATTACATTATGGGGTAATTGATTATTATGTTACGGTATGCATCATGGTAAACTGAGTAATATACCTGGAGCCTGACTGCCTTTCCCAAACTCAGATCAGATATCTTATTATTCCGATGAAAACTTTGATGACTGTGTCATTATGACAGGAAATGACTTTCTTTCCTTATAATTGTTTTGAGATTGAAAGCATCACAGTCATGCCTGTATTAAAACCAGGTTCTGAAACCAGTGTGATATGATGAAGCATTTGCGCATAATAGGACAGGAAACTGAGGGGGAGAGATTTCAAAACATTATGATCAGCTTTCATAAGTGGAATTATAGTCGAATGTGCAGCTTTTTAGCTAATTGAATCTTTGAAGAAAACCATTCCAATAACAGTTACATCTTTGGAAGTTGAGCAATCATGATAGCTTTCAGAGTGATTATTATTTATATCACCATAATATAACTGGGTGAACTGCTCCTTAATGTGGTCGGCTACAGCTTCTTTGTTATAGATGATGAATTCCTTGAAAATGTGGATATTGATGGACTAAATTGTGGAGCTGGCTGTGAAATTACACTTGCACAGCAGAAGTAATATTTCAGTGTCTGTACTCGTAGATGCCTAAATGACTCCGTATTATGTGCAGTGGGCATGATTGCACATGTGCAGCCATCAGCTTTTCTCTATGTCTGTCTCATCAGTGGAAAACAATCAGCATCACTGTTGATTAGTATGGTTATTGATTGCTATTCTGCCAGATACACTGCCTTTCCAATGGGTCGTTACTGGGGACAGATGCACAGCACACTGACCTTGGGAGAATGAAGGGGAATGAGGCTGAGCCGTTTTCATTGGAGGTCCAGTCTGAGAACACAGATATTAAGGCAAGTTGTCATACACCAGCCGGGCAGGGTCACGTTTCCTGATCTGCCACGCTGCTGACACGGATGCTCAGCGAGTGGGAGATCCACACTTGGTTTCACCAAGACTTAGATTAGTAAGCCCGTGGCTTACTCCAGCACATGAGCTCATAGCTGGTAAATCTATCAGGCGAAGCACGCATTGAGCTAATTGAGTTCCTGTCTTTGTCTGGGACGGTGGAGAGGGCGTCCTAACCTATCAGCTCAGACCAGTCCTAGACACGCTGTGGTCTGTGGATGACGCGGAGCATGGTTTCAGATTTTGTGATGAGCTTTTGTCCTTTTTGTTCGTCTGCAGCTATAATATGGGACAAAACAAATACGCACGCACGCAGCCATGATTAACACTGCTGTCATAAACGACAACCAGGAAGAGCATATGTTTACAGAGACGTAAGAGGGTTTACCACCGTTTCGTGTTCATGTCCAAATTCAGTTTCACTATCCACTCGGCAGTACACGATATCTACTGCAAACAGAGATTGTTACATGAATCCTCCTGTTTAAACACTCTGTTTGCAAAATTACTTTCAAAGGAATGACACCGTACGCAGAAGCTCTACATCGGTTTTATAGGTGATCGAAGGCTGTAAAACATCTGCTTATGATGCTAATGTTTACACACTCTGAGTAATGACAGGCCAAGGCTGTTCCAAAACAGCTTATGTCAGAGTCAAAATCTGGAAGGAACATTCTTCAGTGATCGAAGAAATAAAGCATCTTTTTTCTCATCCTTTCAGTCATTATTTAGGCATGAATGTAATCGGTGAAAATGTCATCACCATCTGTATTTCTGCCATTCTTGTGCATCATTTAAGGAAGGAGTCATGCCTTGGAAAATCGTCATCATGGCTTCACAGAGCAAAGATGCCATTTGCTCAGATAGGCCTGCTTGATGCATTCAATTAATTAGTTTTGATATAAACTGCTTGCTTTCTGTTGGCTTCTGTCCTAGAAAGAAATTGAATTTTGAATGATATAAACGAATTGTGTTGCGGGGGGTCCGGCCACGGTGGCTTGCAGCCAAGGCCTGCCTTCATAAAAGTGTTCAGCTCCCACTGGTTAACACGTCGGGCCATGTAGCTTTATTTGCAGAGCTGCTGTCATCTGCTGTATTCAGTTTGTGGCCGTCATGTGTAAGATTTCTGTAGATTAATGCAATTGTCTTAATATATCTAATTAGGGATTGCAGAAAGTAGTTTGAGCCTATTCTGGCTTGTCATATATAAATGAGCCCAGGATCATTTAGCATTTTATTAAAGCAGTACAGACATTAGCCATATATTATGATTAAGCTGCAGGTTTTCACTGTTTTTGAGCCTGTCAACAATGATGACAGCGCCCTCTAATGGTTGCTTTAAGTATACAGTTGAATCCTCGATGTTTTGCATTTTACTTAATTGCTCTTGTACCTCCCTTGTATCATTTCTGAAGTCACTTCCTTCTAACTCAGAGTAAGCCCATCCACCATTGTGTGTGTGCCTGTGCAGTTTTTTGTACACTCATAATTTTAGTATTATACAACTACGTTGTTTTATTTTAAGTATATCATCTATTAGCTGAAGAAGTGTTTAATAATCTGCAGGTTTGTATTAATAAATCACTTATCTGAGCCCTCTGCAGTGGTGTGGCTACAACTGCAGGACCACAATGCTTTCAATATGTTTCAAACTGGAAAAATGCCTTTAAACTTTCCACTTTGAGGAAGCTTTTAAGTCTAATTGCATCCCAACACAATTTGCAGTGGTCAGATCAGACATAAACACAGCCGGTCATGTGGGCAGCTGCTGTTGCATGCATGCAGTTTCTTTTTTTACTCTTTTTTGTTGTTGTTGTTGTTGTTGTTCAGCTCTATTGGAACATTTTTCAGAAATTGATAATTAATTGTTTGTAAATATAGTCAAATACAGTCAATAGTATATGTAAGAAGAAGTATAAGCATGAATCACTGTATTTTGGAGCTGGAACATCATCTCTAATCGTGAAACTGTCTCCCACTATCCCACCAGGATTAACAAAAAGGCGTCCAGCTGTTTGTTTTGCCTCTAGAACATGTTTAATAAAAAGGTCTGCAGCCTCATCGAGCGTATCTCCATCCTTGAGGAAGGACGGCCACATTTTATCCATCAGCTCGGCCCTCCTGTCATCTAAGCCTCTCAAAATTAAATCAATGTCTGAAACCAGAGCCGAGGCCTTAACTGCACCAACAGAAATAGAAAATCTAGTTTTGCTGTCTGCTAATGACATTAGTGCGTTCCCTAAATGGTCGCCTACCGTCGTCAAAGAGGAACATAACAGGGATATAATTACAGAAGGAACACTCACATCTCCATTTTCCTGTAAAACACACAGCCTGCTTTTGCGCTTTATGGATTACTCCGCCGCACACTTCCCTCTGGCAGGTAATGATTCATTTCTCCTCCGTATCATGTTATCCCTTGTAATTAAACTTTTCAAGGTGAACACAAGGAGAATCGGAAACCACATGTCATTGACCACATGAGAAATTCATTAAAGGAGCTGCATAAGTGTCATTTGAGCCCTGCTTTCAATTTCCGCTAACGGGGGTGGGGGTGGGGGGGAGATGAAAGATATATCAGGAGATGAAAAAAAAATTGGACCTGTCATAGTCCATGCATGTGTTCATTTCCATTCAGTGGCCAGACAGCATTGTCAGTGGGTATTGTTGACACAGTTCAACATCCACAGAGCGATGTACGATATGCTGCCATCCTCATGTGCAATAACACGAGGTCTCAGCAGTACAGTCAGATCTTATTTTTCAGTTATCCTAACATTTTCCTCAACAGCAACAATAATAATAATATAAATTTCCCCCTGTGAATCAATTGGCTGCCTGATTTTAAACATCTGGTTATTTCATGTTCTTTTTTTGTGCAGGAGCGACGTGTCTCTACTTCCCTCAGAAAGAGTACACTGAAACGGTATATGTTGGCCAGCAGGCCGGGACATCCCTCCTCCAGGTCCACGCCATGCTGGACAGTGCCTCCGAGAAGCCGCATTTCTACCTGTGCTCGGCAAGGGCTGGCAAACCTCCGCCCTACAGCTCCTGGTTCTACATGGACATCAACACTGGAACGCTGTTCTTGAACAGAACGCTGGAGGAGAGCGACTTTGCCCAGCTAAGTGAGTTGGATACAAGCCTTTTGATGGTAATGTACAGTCCTATTTCACTGCTAGGTACTACGCGAGAGTAAATTAGTGTCTTGACGTTTATGCTTTTAGCATACTAATAATGCTTTGGCTTCAAGTTCAGGTTTAATGTAATTGGATAAAAGCAAAGAAGAGCATAGTCATCAAAAAATGAGCACTGTCTGAGATTAAAATGCCCCTTGTTTTCGTTCTGGCTCTGTGTCCCATCAGATCAGAGGTCATGGTCTGTGAAAAAGTTGTTCCTGCATGCCATGGTGCTACCTGGATTATCCAACAGGTCCTTTTGTATCATGCGGAAACCTGCTCAGATCACCCTGGACTTTGTCAACACTACACTGCCCCAGTGTGCTCAGACAGATATGAAGGAACTCTGCTTCCCACACAGAGATACCTCCAACCCCCACATCATGGAAAACAGGTTCCCAGCAGCGCTACGGCAGCTCCAGCGTCTCACCAGACTCAACGTCTGCCCCAACTACACCATCTCTTACAGTGTGGAATCAGGTTAGACACATCAGAGACAGATGCTTCTTCTGAAAGGAGAAACATAGAGTGGCCCTGAGGTACATTTTAGAAAACACAACGGCAACACAGATCATTTCACTTATGGAAAATGTAGAGACATTATTTTGTCTTTCAGTGGACAGAAACCAAGTACCTGGAAGCAGGTTGATGTGATTGCTTATCGGAATCAGCATCAGAATCTGCTTTATTGGATGTTTTAGTAGAGACAATAAGTGAGGGATCTAAGTAGCGTACAGCGCTCTGTAGCACCTAGCAGAGGGGAGGAGTTGGAACAAGTGATGGGTCTGCAATAATGTTGCCTGCTCGATTCCTGAGTCTGGATTTGTGCAAGTCCCAAAAGAGGGGCAAGTGATGATCACTGTCCTGTTTGGTGGCTGATACAAGCCATGCAGTGATGCATGTGCAGAAAACAGACTGGATTATTGCAGAGTAGAATTGGATAAGCAAACTTCCTGAGCTGGCAGTGCTGAGGGGCTCCTCCTGAAGTCCACAGTCATCTCCACAGTTCTGAGTGTATTCAGCCCTAGATCGGTCTGGCTGTCATATTTCTATACTACACTCAGACACGTCTTTGCATGAATTTTAAACCAAGTGCGAAAGAATGGAGAGGTGCGTTGGACTCCTAAGAAACTATTTTACAAAAGGGCATTCAATGTGATGTATTTCCCAGTATGTTTTCAACAGTACTGAGCATTATTAGGCCAGGTTCCCCATACCCTTTCATAGGGCCACACATACTGTAGCTAAAGCAGAAACATACCTAAGGCAAAGTATAGCTTCGAAACAATGCGGTATTAGATTAAGTCCTGATTCTGAATTTCCTTTGATGAAATATTCCCTCATGATTCCAGTCTTCTCTTCCATCCACACTCGAGATAAATTCAGATGAAGACTCTGCTGGAAGTAGCATAAAAACAAGAAACGAAATCAATCTGTCAACACTGACTTATGTTCTGTCGTGTCAAAAACAACAAATCTTGTCCCTGTTTGTTCCATTAAATGAAATTGAGCTGTGTTTCATTGTCCACCTTAAGGCCACTGTAAAAATGACTGTAACACTTTGTCAGTTTGCTAAAAATGTTACTATTTTTTTTAGTTATGCTACAGTTTCACTGGGTTTAACGAAGCATTTAATATCATATATACATCGATAAAAGCAGATATTTGGCAGTCCTGTTTTAAATCACACACTATCCCTTTCGCGTGCAGAGACCCCGGCACCATTCGCTGTAAATGACGACAATGAGCTGGTGGTAACCGCCCCGTTGGACCGCGAGGAGAGCGAGTTCTACAGACTCCTGCTGGTTTGCAACGTCCGATCAGAAACCACCATCAGCAAGGTGGAAACGTCGCTGGATGTTTTTGTCAACGATGAAGATGATAACGCACCGTATGTCAACGGAACAAATTTAGCAGAAATTACCATCAGCTATAATCGCACAAAGGTGATAATTTCTGATTTGTTTTCGTAGATGCGGTGTTGGTTAAATTCATCATTACGTGAGAGCTGAAATTTGTGAATTTTTTTTCAGGGTGGAACATTTGGCACCTTGTATGTTTTTGACAGAGATTTAACCCCCATCTTAGACAACAACCACAACAAGTATGTGGGGACTTGGGTCAGCACTGACGCGTGGATAAGGGAAACATTTGACATAAAAAACTCCTTCAGCGAAAAGAAAGCTGTTCATGGAGGCATTCGAGAGACTGTGCACAAGTACCGTAAGTGCTCCAAGGCCTCAAGTGAGGACATTCGTTACATTAGAACATTAGGACATTAGGATTTTCATGATTTCTCTTTGATTTTAGAGCTAGCTCTGAAGAGGAACTTGCATGTGACAGAGAATCGCACCCTGCAGCTCGAGTACCTGGTCAATGACACCACCTATCCAGGTTTAGAGGGAGCAGTGAAGCTGTACTTCAATGTCACCATCTTACCGGTCCACATCCGCTTCCCCAACATCACTCATATATTCTCAGTCTCACGCAGAGCTTCTGTTTATGCACAGGTACTCATAACTGCTCACAAACCTTTCAGTTTAGTTTAGATTGAAATATTTATTATATAAACTTCCAGGGCCTTGCAACAGACTGGCAGCCTGTACCCCACCTCCCACCCTATGAGAGGTGGGATGGATGGATGGATGGACAGAGTACATCATTTTTCCTTCATTATACCTCTATAGACAGTGAAGAGTTACAATTACAGTATGGATTCAAAACTTTGATAGTGTTATTTTATGAGATAATTAACAAATGAATCATTGTTGACCTGCTAAAGTGACCAGGGACAAAATTTACAGGCATTGTCAGTGGTCTCCTATCAGCTTAGTTTGTGATTTCTGCCAGAAAGACTTAAAGAAAATTTCACACTACAGCTGAAATCTATTTGTAACAGTAACTCACAACTACTGGTCTCTCTGTCTGTTTCAAAATGATATCCACCCATGGCAGCCAGGCTTGCTAAAACTTAACCTGGTACACAATTTTATTTTAAACTCACAGAAGGTGAAAACTCCTGTTAGCTTTAGTAGCTTTAACTCACTTAAATAGTCTAAGTGGTCAGGGCTACAGCATGTATGAGTGCAGTCCTTTGATAATGTGTTATGTGTCCTTATTTAGAAACGAAAGAAATTTTAACATTATAAAAACTGGAAGTTCTTTGACTGTTAAATATACAGAGAGACCGCCACCTGCTGGCACAAAAAATGACATCTCAAGTGTTTGTATTAACACCCCCTGCTAAAAAAATATGGAATCGGCACACAAAACCATTTTTCTTTAATAGCTGAACACTCTGGCTTTATGAAACAAATTAAATTAAATTATTTAAATTAAAGGGGTTTTTTTTCCAGATCATGCATAGAAAAAAAATTAGGAATCAAATTTGCATTTCTTAAAGAAGCACCTGCACAAATCTTATGCCAGGGATTATTCAGGTGTTTGCATTATCCCATTCTTCCCTTATATTCTCTACTCACATTTTCAATCTCTCGTCCAATTTCCTGCCAGGTTGGCAAAATCTGTGTGGAAAACTGCCAACAGTTCGATGGCTTCAGTGTCATGTACCGACTTGAGGTGCCGGATAAGAACATGTCTGCTGACTCTCAGGCCTGCTACACAGCCATAAGCGTCACACAGTCCCCAGACTGGAAATGGGGACATCTGTACGTGAATGACTCGGAGGCACTGCACAGACCCGAGTGCCAGGACTTGCAGTACGTTGTTATAGCTCAGGAGGGAAATGAAGAGCTGGAGGCGAGCACTCAGATCCGCATCATCCTGGATGGCACGGGTAAGCCCCGTAGCGCTTTACATTTCATAAAGGTTCACATCAGAATCTAATCTGTGTTAATCTTCACTGCACATTACTAAAATTCACTGGAAATCTCTGTCATTTGCTGCTGTTAAGAAGACCGTTTGCATTTCTCTCTGCAGCTAATTCACACCAAACACATGTGCAGACTAATCTGAAGCATTTTACTGTCTCCCTAATGTCCTTTAAAGATTTGGTAATGTGCTCATTTCTACATAGCAGTCAAAGCTGGTCAGAAGAACCAGCAGTTCCTGCCCTGTGCAGAGAACAGGCAGCGAGCAGACTGTGAGTCTACCCGAGGCCTGGGGGCAACAACAGGGAGATGCCAGTGGAGGCAGGGCACGGAGAAAGGTACATATTTTTCACAAACACAAACTTTTCTTTAAATCCTGGAACTTTTTAACACGACTGAATGATTATGAGACCTTGAAGGAGTTTGACCAGAACCAGATGAGAACATGTTTTCATGAGTGGAAGTAATGAATCAAATTAAATGACCGGATACTGCACGGGTATCCTTTTCAGGAAGATCATTTTGCTACAGGAAGTAGCAAAATGTGTTCTTAATTTGGTTTTTTAAAAAAAGGTGTGAGTAGCACCCTGCTATTGCTGTGATGCAGGGCTGCTCTTAAAACCACTGCATATCGTAGTGACAAACATCCAGTCAGGCTAAAACAACTTCTGAACAGGGTTTCAACCATAAAGTAACTCACAGTTTGGTTACCAATCTTTGCCTGCTGAGGTTTCTCTCTTATTTGTCTTCATATTCTAGGAATTACTGAAAATTATTCAACGTGCTCCCCTGACCTGCAGACATGTCCAGACAGTGTTTGTGATGCAGTGGAAAGTAAAAATCCTTCTATATGCCCACAAGACTGTACAAGTATGTCCTTTACAACAGAGAGAATTCATTTCTCCTGCATTATGTACATGTTGCTCACATTGGATTTGTCTCTGCAGAGGATCCTGTTATTGGAGGCCATGAACGAGGCTTGAGTGGAAATGGGATCAAGGCCTGCTATGGAACCTGCTACTGCTTCACAGACAGATGCTTCTGCGAGAAGGATGACTTTGAGGGTGAGTTGTCCTAAATCACACAAAACTGCTGCTGATTAAGTGAATTACTCTCTCCACACTGTCCTCCTGTGTGAGTCCATGTTAAGACTGAACCAGAAAAGCTTTGAGTGCTGCTTTCTTTAAAAAATGTGCAATGTGCTCTCCTCCAGAGACGCTATGTGATGACATGTGTAAGACCGTCATTGCCACGGCTCTCCTTCTCTCCTTCATTGTGTCCATCCTCCTGTCCTCATACTTCATCCGCCGATACCACAAGAACTCACCAAAGCCCCCGATAGCATCTGCTGAGATGACTTTCCGTCGGCCAGCTCAAGCCTATCCCATCAGCTTCCCCGCCAACAATGTCCGCCGGGGCTCCCAGGAATCAATCGAGACTGAAACCTTTAAAATACCTGTAAGGTTTCTTCCAGATCTTTGCTCCCGTCTGTACGATGTGTTTAATCTTTTGAGAAGTTCAAAATGTCATTATGTTGTTTCAACAGGAGGATCCAAAGTGGGAGTTTCCCCGTAAAAACCTCGTACTTGGCAAGACATTAGGAGAAGGAGAGTTTGGGAAAGTTGTCAAGGCAACGGCATTCAGACTGAAAGGAAAAGCTGGATACACCACTGTGGCTGTGAAAATGCTTAAAGGTAAAACTACACAGGCTGCACAGACAAGCTTAGCAGCATTTGTGATATATGAGGAGTGAATGTCTTTAAGAAATGAATGTTTTCGTCATTATGACCCCCATCCCCCCACCCCCATTTTCCTCTCGACAGAAAACGCCTCACACAGCGAGCTGCGCGACCTGCTGTCAGAATTCACTCTGCTGAAGCAAGTCAACCACCCACACGTCATAAAGATGTACGGAGCATGCAGCCAGGATGGTAAGACCTCAGTCCTGCCATCCTATGCCAGAGCATGTGTGTTGCACATTGAGTCTCAGAGCTCCACTTTTCTCAATAGGTCCATTGTATCTCATCGTTGAGTATGCCAAGTATGGGTCACTCCGTAATTTCCTGCGTGAGAGTCGGAAAGTTGGCCCTAGCTATATGGGCAGGGATGCCAACCGAAACTCCAGCTACCTGGAGAACCCAGATGACAGGGCTCTTACCATGGGCGACCTGATCTCTTTTGCGTGGCAGATCTCCAGAGGCATGCAGTACCTGGCAGAAATGAAGGTACACGTCGAAAACGGTTCAGTGGAAGTTGCACTGTAAAAGTCAAATAAATGTATGTGTGTGTGTGTGTGTGTGGCAAACATATTGTGAGGCATTTAAATGAGTGTGTTGGTCCAACAGCTCGTCCACAGGGACCTTGCAGCACGAAATGTTCTTGTAGCTGAAGGACGGAAGATGAAGATCTCTGACTTTGGCCTGTCCAGAGATGTTTATGAAGAGGACTCCTATGTGAAGAGAAGCAAGGTAGAGAAAATATAAGAGAAGAGTAGTTATGATACTTATACTGATATAGTTACTGAACAACATTTCTCTTTATTTGCCAGGGCCGTATACCTGTTAAGTGGATGGCAATAGAGTCTTTGTTTGATCACATTTACACAACACAAAGTGACGTGTGAGTATAACCACAGTTTGGACGTTTTCTTGTGGAGCACTAGAATTAATCAGCATGTTACAAAAACAACTGTAGAAATGATTCACCAGATAACTTCCTCTTACAATCACACTGTTTTTTTTATTGTGCGCTTTAGTATTAAGATACTTTTCTTGGCAAGAAAGCAAAAGACAAAACTTTTAAAAAGTCATACTATTATCTGTTTATGTAAATATTGTTATGATCTTTATTTTATTTCAGCTGGTCCTTCGGTGTGCTGCTGTGGGAGATTGTCACTCTGGGAGGAAATCCATACCCAGGTATTGCTCCTGAGCGCTTATTTAACCTTCTCAAGACGGGCTACCGGATGGAGAGACCAGAGAACTGCACGGAGGAAATGTGAGCTCTGTTCTGTTACTCTGTCTGCTGTAGCATCTCCTCATTTCTATTGAGTGTTATAACTCTTCTGCACCGTATTCAGGGAAAACAACTCTGTTGGGAGGATTGAATTATACTCACTGTGTTTCACCCACTGTGAAAACGTCCTCCTCTACAGGTATAGCCTCATGCTCCGATGCTGGAAACAAGAATCAGACAAGAGGCCGACATTCGCAGACATCAGCAAAGAACTGGAGAAGATGATGGTGAAAAGTCGGGTATGTTGACGCTTTAAAATACTTTGTGATGCTTTATTCATTTTTCTCCCCGCCACGTAAGCGGAGGAGCTATGAATCAACCTTTTTCCATGCATTTCTGGCACGATTTTGGCAACACTTTGGTGATCATAAGTTGGAGTTGGGGGGGGGGGTTCTTTCATTTCCCATTTCTTTCAGATTTGCAGCTGGCCTAAAATAAGTAGGTTATCATTTCTGCTGGACAGCATGTGCTGATTGGTCCCATACACACAGGCAAATTCTGTGATATTCTGTGTAGGAACTGTCACTCTACCCAAAGCTCTTTAGATACCATAATTAGTGTGTGAAGAGCAATCCTAAAATGTAGCCTTGGGCAGTGTAATCACAGAGCATACCAGCCAGTCTCCTGCTGCAGAACTGAGGCTAAATATAGAGCGTTTGAGCAGATGGGAATGCAGGCATCCTATAATGCAGCAGGCTTGATCTTCATTGTTATCACCACCAGATAATGGACAAATCACTGCATGATGATGAATAAATAGAGAGATTTTTGCAGAAACCTCTGCAGGATCTTGCAGTCAGTGCACGGGTCATGTGTCTGACCTTTGCGTGTTACAGTGCTCCTCCTCCTTAATCAGCCTAATCACACCCTCATCTGCTCTTGTCAGGATTACCTGGATCTGGCAGCCTCCACTCCAGCTGATGCCCTGCTGTATGACGACGCCCTCTCTGAAGAGGAGACACCACTAGTGGACTGTAATAACGCCCCTCTCCCTCGAACCCTTCCTTCCACATGGATTGAAAACAAGCTCTATGGTAGAATCTCCCATGCATTTACTCGATTTTAGAAACAGGACACACTACACAAGCGCTCTTTTTTGGCAAGTTGTGATTGGCTTTTTTTTTTTTCCCCGTAGTCCAGTGTGTGTGACTGTGATCTAGGCATGCCTTTCGCTAATGCTGATATATCTCCCATTTCACCGTAAATGAGAGGCTCAGTGATTAAAAAAAAGATCTTGTGTCTTAACTTTTTTTGTTTCATTCGGACCTGCTTCTAATGTATATAAGCGCTGACCAAAAATGCTACATTTGTAAATACTGAACATAAATACCCTTCATTCTAATTTATATTCCACTGCTCATACTCATGCTTCATCTGCATTTTTATTTGTAAATAGTACCCCACCCCACCCACCCCATTCCATCACATCTCCACACTGTCCTCATCTCGTCATTTGTTTGCACTGGAGGAAACAGTGTGTAACATTTGAAACAGGTCCTCACTGATTCAGTCACTCATTGTGGTTTGAATTCCAGATTGTGTTAAATTTCCTGTCTCTCAAATGTATATTAGCTCTTAATCCATTATGATTCCAACATGCTGAACAGAGAAACAGTAAGGCTCTTGAATGCAACTCTCAGTTGACACTGTTTACAAGTAAATAGCAAATAGTAACAAAAGGCAAAAGCAAAACAATAATCAGTGAAATACATTCATTAGTTCTGTGTAACATTTACAAAGCCATAATTTTATGCTCAGAGAGTTTTATTTGAGAACCTTACTGTCTGCACACTGTTTATCTTTCACTGAGTGCAGAAAAATGATGTGTTTTCATTTTTAGGCATGTCATACCCCAACTGGCCAGAGACGAGCCCGGTACTGCTCACCAGACATGATGCCACTAATCCAGTCTTTACAAGATATGCCAATGATAGTGTTTATGCAAACTGGATGGCTTTGCCTTCACCCGCAAAAGCTGTGGACAAGCTTGATAGCTAAAGACAGACCAACCCTGTAGAAAAGACGACTAACTGGTAGATGTGTATATTTCTGTAAGACTGTACATAAACAATCTGATGCTAAAATTGGTTCCCTTTTATTTCTGTTGCACGGGTAAGCAACATTTACGACTGGGGTCTTCTTTGCTGCAAAAACTGGCTGGACCAACATAGACCATGCTTCGTTCAGCTCTTCACCATGTTAATTATTACCTCACTGGTTATGTCAGCCAAATTGTATCACTGCATGACTATTGTACCAGATTGTATGTCAGTGTCAATGTCTTTTAAGTGCCTGTGCTGCTTCTACAATAGCTTCCAGTTGTTGATGTGTGACTTTGAAGTTTCCAGCCCAGGAATTAAAAGGGACGCCTTTACCATCACCTGTTGTAGAAAGCTGGGATTGAGTGGACAAAAGCAAAATGCTGAACTTGTTCTGAAAATAGAAAAAGTTTCTACTTTAGAGGTTTGTTCTCCTCAAAATGTCAAAGACCCTTTTTTTGTGTGTGTTTCCCACGAGATGTTTCAAAGCTGTTCTTGCCAAAGAAAAGTAAAACAGACATGTTCAGTGAATGGTTTTCTTACTTTTGTTCTCTTTTTTTTTCATATTGAAAATATCATCTGGTGACTGCTACTCCAGTGAAAGAACATGGGGATTAATGTCGACTTAATGCTATAGTTCACATTTTCATTTACTGTAATGGCAGTCTGTGGAAAAAGTATGATTATGTAAACCAATGTTATGTTCCAGTTATTAATAAACATTAAAAATGTACAGTTCGTTCTCCTCATGCTTCTGAACACAATTACATTATAATAGCGTCAGCCTCATATCATAACTGTCTAAGTCATATTTTTGCCTAGCTATACTTATCTAACACTGTAGATTAATTTAGGCAGATATCTCAATTTGGCCAAAAATATGACTTAGGCAATTATGATATGAGGCTGACAATATATACAATGTTCAGCCTAAGTTCACCTAAAAGTTTGATTTGTTCATTATACACACTAGTTTTCAGAAATGCTTAAGTTATTATTAAAAATGTATGATGGCTGACTAATGCAAAGATGCTCATACTTTATTTTCTTTAAGCTTCAACTCTGCTTCACATCTGGCTTGAGTGTAAGCGCATACAGTCACCTGTCTTATTATTAGATGCACCTGTTCAGCTGCTCCTTAACACAGTAACGCAATCAGCTGATAACTCAGCAGCAATTGGATGCATTTAGGCTTACAGATCACAGTCCGTCGGTCACAGTCACAAGATCTCAAGCCACTAGAGCACCTGTGGGATGTGGTGGAATGGGAGAGTCACATCATGGATGTACAGCCAGTAAATCTGCCAACAGTGGGATGCTATCATGTCAATATGGACCAAAATATTTAAGGAGTGTTTTCAGTGCTTTGCTGAATCTATGCCAGAAGGAATTAATGTCGCCCAAACCTATTACTAGCAAGATGTAGCACGCCCTTTAATTTATCTCTTCCATTATCAAGATTTCAGCCATGCACCATAATACTGACATCTCTGTACCAATTGGCTGGATATAATGTAATTAAAATTTAAAAAAAGAAAAGAAAAGGAAATGGTCTGAAGTGTTGATGAAAATAGTTCTGTGGTGGGCTTTCCAAGGTGATTTGGTGCTTTCCAGATAAAGTCTTACTCCTGGTCTCCTAATTAAGGAAATGAAAATACAATAATGACTATAAATAGCATCCCATGAGAACATTTCCTGGTTTATTTCGTGCACCACACTCGGATCATATCACATGTTTGGAACATTAAACAAGTGATGTACGGCCAGTTGGAGCACACTTCAGTGCTAATTCAATTCAGAGCTGTCAGCTAGTTTATCATGGCAGATAAGAGGTTTGCTTCATCAGTCTGAGCAGAGAAACGGGGAAAAAAAGACAACAATCGCTTTTTTTTATACTAAAAGATAAATGTTGATACGCTACTGGAAGACGCTGTAGTCTGCATGAGGGAAAAAAATTCAATATGTTATAATATATTAATATATATTAATAATAATGTGTTTAAGATAACAATATAATAATAACGCAATTATTTTAATAACAATAAACAATATTATGAACCTGGAGCCTCGGCGTGCTTCATGACGACACTCGTTAGACACACTCCGATTGGTTAGTTTTTGACCGGAAGTAGGTTACAACCCACTCTTTTCTCTTTGCTCCGTGGCATTCTGTATCACAACCTACCCGCTCCTGCTTGTTTAACACAAAATGCGACAGCTGTAAGCAGAGGCAGTTATGGACAAAGACGGGATTAGGTGAGTGAACGTTTTGTGACTGTTATGAGTAATACGGAGGCTCTCTAACTGGTACAAATAAAAAGCTGAAAGCGAAGTGAAACGCGGAACATCGCTAAGCTAGCAGTAGAGCAACAGCCATATCCTGTACGGATTCTTTCAAAATAAGTTTATATGCTGACTGTACTGCCGCAAATTTTCGAACTTAATGAGGAGGCTGAAATTTGCAAACATAACCAACCATTTTTTCTGTCGCAGTGCAAGTAGTCTAATTCGACCTGAAGTCTGAGTCGTTTTAAGTGGCGTCAAAACTGTTATATATTGTGTTTTCATATCAAGGTAACGACTTCCTATTGTTTCAGCCAGTTCTGTGTTGCCTTGTCCTTGAATTGATGAGCTGCATGCTAAAGTTAATAAGAAATTTACGTGAACGCAAGCAGATCGTGCAACTAAATAAAAAATAAACTTGGATTAAACGTGCAAAGCTCGTTGTTGACATAAACGAAATACTTAATTTGAGGAATTCACCACACCAGATGTAGGTGTGAATTTGTACATCCTTAATGATGAATCAGAAATAGACAGTGTGATAAAAATCAGCAAAAATAGTGTCCAACAAGCACTTCTTAACATAGCCTCAAAATAGCATCACTGGTTCCTCATTTTTGTGACACCAAAGCAGCAGAGCAGCTTTGTGTTCTTTATGTGAGTATTTATAATCTAAAATCTTTGCCTTTTGGTGGGTTGATTTTAAAAAAAGAAAGAAAAAGAAGCCGGATATCTATGTGGTGTTAAACTTTAAACTCATTTTTAAAAGAAGAGAAAGAGTGTTACGGTAAACAAACAAGAAGAAAACCATCCCCGTAAATGTGTAAAGAAGTGTTTTTGAATCGTTGGAGCAGCTTGAGTCCAGTTCTGGCTGGATTCAGAGTCCTGCTGATTTCATTACAACTGTCTAGAGACTGATTTATGTCTGGGTGTGAGAACGGGAAAACAGGGTTACTTTGTAAGAGTGGGCCTGGGTCTGTGTGACCTTCAAGAATCTGCTGTGCATGGTATCTGGTAGATAAGATACCAGGTGTAGAACTTTGTGTGGCATTTTCTTAGCGTGTAAGTCACAAGATGATCACAAATCAACCTTGAACACTGTGTGTTTCACGTGTTTTGTCCTCATCTTTTAGCCTCTCATTCCAAGAAAGTACCTCTTCGACTGGAGTGTTTTGTCTGCTGCGTTACACAGGGCGTGCGTTTATTTTGAAAAGAAACAGTTAGACGGGAAGTCAGTGTGTGGGTAGCTTGCTGTGAAGCTCGCCCACCAGTTTCCCTGTGTGTGCTGTTGTTTGGCTGAGAGCTAGCCGCCGTGTGTTAGCTCTCCAGGTGCGGCTAATTGCTGCTGTACCTCCTTCCTCGGGTTTAAACGGAATCTTTGAAATGACGAAGCTGGACACATGTTCAACAAGAATTAACCGGCTGAAGGGAAACTGTAGATAGCAGGTTGGATGATTTCAAAGGATGCTTAGTGGGATCACAGATTTGTATTATTAAGTGGCATTGTCTGATTATCTGCTATTTTGTCAGTATTTTGAACTTAAGTCCCTGTATTCTGGCTAATTCTTTTATTTCCTGATTGTGGATTTCTGTGTCTTTATCAGCTGATCATTTCATGGATTTACAC